>JAZHYW010028675.1:0-66881 GCA_037355805.1 Ixodes ricinus | reverse complement strand
GGAGAGGCGCATAGGTTGTCTCCCCCCGTTAGTCCCCCAGGGACTAATGTTGGGGGGGGGGGGGGAAGGGGGGGGCGGCGCATGTGGTCCCCGAAGAGACTAAATACCTCTTTCCTTTTTGTAGTCTAGGGAGCTTTTGAATAAAATAGACGCCAAAACTGTTTGTTTCGCATTTTTTTCTAAATCAAGATTTTATTATGTCGGTTATGCTACAAAATATCCTGTTTCCGGCATTACGACAGAGCAAAACTAAACAGAACAGCCCTTATCGCTAAATAAAATATTTCGTTTACTCAACATTGTTTCTTCTTTTTTGCATTTCTCTGGAGAACTTTTCAAAAGAACACAAAGTTATGACATTCAATTCTTTATACAATGATCGTCAGATGGTATATAACACTTCTATAAAAGAAATATGCTCCTTTTTGTTCTTTTTGTATTGTCAGGTTTTCTAATAACAGATCATTTGTCCCTAACTCTACATAGCCAGAATAATTACGTTACCACTCTCCGTATTAGTTATGACACAGCGTCTTTAACAAACGCCCTCCTATATTAACCTGAAAGCAGAAATATGGATATCACAATGGAGAAATAAAGTGTGCTTTACGTCATGTGTTACGGGATATGCTCTTTGCAATCAGTTGCCAAAAAAAAATATCTCTTTGTGCTTTTCCTTCCTTTTTTATACTTGACTTTTTTATGCAAGTCGGAATGTAGTCTAACTTGTTAACACAGAGGTTCGGGCGAGTTGGTGGCTCATGATGTACAGGGAGAACAACGCACCCGCAACACAGTCCCTCGAGTCAACACACGCACAAAAGAAAAGAGACTCCGCAAGACACACTATATATTTTTTTTTATATAGTTATCATGGCGAACTTCTGTCACGTCTAGGTGAACTGAGGGACCTTTGTGTTGTTTTTGATTCAAACCTGAGATTTGACACTCACGTTACCAGAGTGGTTCAATTGGCCTCGTGCACGTTAGGTGTCGCGTCTCGCATAACGAAGGAATTCAGAAGCCCGTCCGCTTTTTTCCACGCTGTACTGTTCCTTAGTAAGAGTACGCCTCGGTTGTTTGGAACGGCGTATCCAAAACTAACAGTTTATCTGTCGAGCGAGGCCAAAACAAATTTATTTTAATTTTAAATATGGTTACGTTGAGAAAGGTGATCGTTGTTTAAACGTTGGGTGTAACTCGCAACTCGCCAATTCGTTGATCCTGCGGCAGCGTCGGGTGAAAGCAGATCTGTTGTCTTTGTACAAGACCCTGCACGGCTCGATTAACTCTCCCAGCCTTCTGTCCGAAGTGAGCCTGAGAGTTCCACGTGTGCCTACACGGCTTCGATCATCTTTTATATCGCTCGACATTTTAGCCACCTAAAGCCGGATCCAAAGATCGGCTGAGTGTTATAACCGCTACTCTGATACAATTGAAAATTTTAACTCATGCGGGAGCAAGTTCTGAAACGCTGTTCGAAACTTCCTCTTTCAAGAAAAAGGCTGATCAGTTGACGGGTCGATGTTTGTCAGTACTGATATCCAAATATTTGCTTTTTGCGTTCACACCTGGTGTATGTCTCTGTTTTGTGCTTTTGGTATCCCTTTGTTGACTTGAGTGCTTTCGTACGTGTTAATATTCTTGTCTCAGACTGGTGAACTACGTTCCCCTTCTGCACTTTTGTGTACATGTGTTTGTATGTGTGGTTTTGCTCGTTTTTTAGAGCGCAGCTCTTAGACGCCCGTTTCCGGCTTGAGCTGCGTCGCCGTCGCCGTCGGCGTAAGCGCGCGTTGCATTACGGGACGTTTCCCAAATGAAGTCACATGTGACGTCACGAGTGACAACATGAGGGTCACGAGGGAGTAGAAGGAGGAGAAGGAGGAGAGGTGAGGAGGTAATTTTTTCCTCTCGAATTTAGCGGAAACAATTTTCCGCCAGTTTTAGTATAAAACTTCTCCCAGTAAATTTAACAGAAAAGTTTCCTCGCTAAATTTAGCGTAAAAAATTCCTCACTACATTTAGCGGAAAACTTTTCCCGCTGAACTTAGCAGAAAAAATTGCCCGGAAAATTTGGGGTGAAAATTTTTCGCCAAATTTAGCGGAAAGATTTTCCTATAAATTTACTTCGGAAAATTTCCCGTAAATTTAGCGGAGAAATTATTTGCTAAATTAGGGAACAAGTTCTCTGCTAATTAGCGGAAATATTTCCTTGCTAAATTTATCGAAAAATTTCCCGCTAAAATCGCGAAAACATTCCCCCGCTAAAAGTCGCTAAAACATTTCCCGCTAAATTTGCCGGTATAATATTTGCCCGCTCAATTTACTCCCGCAAAATATTTCCTTTAAATTTAGCGGGAAAAATTCCCCGCTAATTGTAGTGGAAAATATTCCTCGATAAATGTAGGGAGAAAATGTCCCCGCTAAATTTGGCGAAAACATTCCCGCTAAATTTAGTGGGAAATATTTTCCACTAAATTTAACGAAAAAACTTGTTCCCGCCAAATTTAGAAAAAAAAAATTTCGCGAAATTTACCGAAAACATTTTTCCGCTATACATAGAGGGGAATTTCCCGCTAAATTGAGTGGGGGAGTTCGAACATTGTCCTCAATAAGCATGAAAGCGATTCGAAGTGCGTGCCTGAGTTATTTGCTGGTCATTTTAGGTAAGCCTACAAGGATAATATCCAGTGTTTCTCCACTATGCAACCTCACTAATAAGGGTTTGGTGACTCGCTAAGTCGCATTAATGTCAATGAAGAATGCATAAAGGCCTGTCTTAAGAAAATAAAATAAACGTTATCAGTTCGACCCGATGGCATGTCGCGATACGACACACACCACAGCGCACTATAGAAAACAACACTCACTCCAGACACACGAAAAATAAAGCGAAATTCAAACAAACCGCGCTGACTCACAACTCTTTTTATATAACTTTGTCTTCTTCAACCTCTAGCAACACCGAATTTCCCAAATCACGCGCTACGATCTCCTAGATGCCTAAGATTTTTTTCTCTTTTTCTGTCAGGTGTAAAGAAGGTGTACTAATACAGTTGTTAGAATTCCTGGCGATATGTTCTGCTTCGATAATTTCTCGAGTTAACTGGTTATTGTTCCTACCTAAAATTGTACAGGATGGCAGGTGAACGACGCACCCACAATCACGGCAGTGTATGCCTAGATGCCCTGAGTTGGCTCTGGTGCAGTTGGTTTTGTGTTCCCGGAGCCTATCGTTAAGGCATCGTCCGGTCTGACCAATGTACACTTTCCCGCACGAAAGTGGAAAAGAGTACACCACTCCATCTGCACACTCAACGAACCTGTTCTGATGGTTTTTGGTGCAGCAGACTGTTCGGTGGGAATCAGGCGAGTTGACTTGTTTACACAAGTTGCCAAGCTTATTGGGTGCAGTGAAGACGACATTGATGTTGAACCTGTTGGCGATTTTTTTGATGCCATGGGAGAACCTGTGGAAGTAGGGAAGAACGACAGGTCTCGTAGATCTTTCTCTGGCTCTTGGTGTGACAAACGTTCCCTTGTTTTTTGTTTTCAAGATGTTCTCTGCTATCGATGTTAATAACGACACGGGATATCCGGCGGATGTTAGTCTGGAAATTTGTGCGTCAAAGCTTACTGAAATAAGGTGCTCACAGGATTTTTGAAGAGAGTTGTTGAGACATAATTGACGATTCCTCTTTGACCAGCTTTGAATGTGCCGAATTGTACGGAAAATGTACATTGGTCAGTCCGGACGATGCCTCAACGATAGGCTCGGGAACACAAAACCAACTGCACCAGAGCCAACTCAGGGCATCTAGGCATACACTGCCGTGATTGTGGGTGCGTCGTTCACCTGCCATCCTGTACAATTTTAGGTAGGAACAATAACCAGTTAACTCGAGAAATTATCGAAGCAGAACATATCGCCAGGAATTCTAACAACTGTATTAGTACACCTTCTTTACACCTGACAGAAAAAGAGAAAAAATCTTAGGCATCTAGGAGATCGTAGCGCGTGATTTGGGAAATTCGGTGTTGCTAGAGGTTGAAGAAGACAAAGTTATATAAAAAGAGTTGTGAGTCAGCGCGGTTTGTTTGAATTTCGCTTTATTTTTCGTGTGTCTGGAGTGAGTGTTGTTTTCTATAGTGCGCTGTGGTGTGTGTCGTAATGTGCAACCAACTCGCCCAAGCTGCTACCTCTGCGATACTCGAAACGTTTCAATCGAAATTTATGCTGGTACTCTGCTTAGCATTTAATAACTATTTAAGGTCAGGAACATTTTTACAAATCTGGAAAGTGGCCGCTTTCGTCCTGGTCCTTAAATCGGGAAAAACGTTTACGTTTGTTACCATAGACCGAACCTGCGAAGCCTGACTTCTAGGGTGGGACGCTAGGGCCATAAGCTACGGCGAGGAAGCGAAAAATCGAAGTATTGAAAGGCAAGCGCTGCTGGACTTACTTGAGTGAACAGCAGGGTTTTTATTTCCTTGCCAACGAAATAATAGGTCCGGTGAACAAACGATCACTCTTTCTAACCTTGTGTGGCGAGGAAACGTTCGAAACCATTCGTGCTCTGGTCGCACCAAGGACATGAAATGTAACTTTCGAAGAGCTGGTTTTTACACTGGGGACGCACTTCGAACGTCTTCTGTCTGGAACTTACAGTTGCTACAAGTTCCAGTGTTGAGATCAATAGCAAGGCGAGTCTATTAGCAGCTACGTCGCGGCACTGAAGAAGCTTGCAGCTGACTGCAATTCCCGAATTGTCACCACCACGACCACGAGTGGCGTATTGAAAACGGGTCGGTCACGTCAAAGAGCCACGACGACCCCCATACATGCAACCAAATATCCACTACACGCCATGCTTCGCGACAGGTTTGTCTGTAGAAGCAAAATACGAGCTGTTCGCATGTAAGAATATGAATTTTGAGAAGGCACTTCAACTCGCAACAAGGGTTCAACGCACTTCAAAATAGCAACAATCAAGTACAAGACCGGCCTCCTCCAAGTCAACAAGATGTCGAAGGGGATAGCTGCAAACACCGCGTGATCGTTAACTCGGCCCTTTTTTTATGTGATGGCTAGCACAGTCCTACGATCTGCAGGTTCCACAATGAGCAGTGGCGTTACTGTCATAAGCGTGGGCATATCGAAAAAGCCTGCATCATTAAAATAAAGCAAAGTAAAGTGGCAAGCCACAAAAGAAGTCAGCACAATGCGAGCTTCAATTCTCCAGCAATCTAAGGGCCGGAAGAGGAGCGTAAAGGTTTTACCATGAGATCAACAAGGTGACACCGCGCGGGCCAAGTCCGGAAGACCTTGGGACCTTGAATATCCCAGGCGAAGCCACCAGAATTTGAGGTGGACACTGGTGAATTAAGTACGTTGAAGAGCGAGGAAAAGTAGAGCAAGGTGTGACATCACAAACCTCCTCAGCTCCAAGAGGAGCAACCGCACTTGAGCACGTGAACTGAAGAAGGCCTGCAGCTTCTTGGTTTAGCAAAAGTGCACGTTCGCGTCAGGATCGAAAACTTCAGTGCTACCACTACTCGCCATGAAAGGGGTTGGATGCAGCCTTCTTGGGAAAGACTGGTTTCAAGCGCTCTGAATTCGCGTATGTGGCATAAGCCAGCTGCAACCACCTTCAACAAAAGTCAAAAGTAGCCGCAGTTTTTCTTTTTTCACATTTTAGTGAGCGTGAGGTTTACGCAAACCGAGTGTATTCAAGCATAGCCATTGAATATTCTTGAAGCATAAAATATTAAATAGGTTTTGTTTAGACGCGCATGTATTTCACAAAAAAATCATAGAGGACAGTTTGAATAGAAACAAAGGCTTCTATTTCATCACGACAGAGCGTAACAGGACATAGAGCTTTTCCTAGACATATCTTATGGGAAGAAGCTTTCCTTTAAGAGTAAAAAATATTTTTGCCTGAAGAAGGTATTCTTGAAGGTTTTGTCTAATAAAGCTTCTATCTTTACTTTTCTCTACATTTTTTACTACGTAAACTGACGAGTGTGTTGGTTGAGTTGAGGAACACCGAAAGAATAAGACACAGGTGGGATGAAGCACGACGTGCACTTTTTTCGCAATTAAGGTTTTATATATTACTACTTTCACGATCAAAATGTGTTATCAGTACATCTAATTAAAAAAAAACTAGATAAAACCCTTTAATGACAAATTTTCGGTGGATAACTAATGCCACCGCCATCTAGAAGTGAGTCGCAAGGGACGCGTCTGGCGTAATTCCGCGTAACCAACGAATGTGAGATTAAATTGCCGCCTGCATGGCCGAGATAAATAAAGAAAAAAGTGCAAGGCAGAGTTGACATTCCGCACTGCTCCGGCATTGCGCACGCTTCGAACCCCACCAGCCTAGTTCATCATTTTGTCTTTCACAACCATTCCAGACCGTTCCAGTAGAATATAGTAACGTATCGCTCGTCTCCTTTGCAGATTGTTCTAGACTCCGTAGTCTGTATAAGAGAAGCTGACAGTGGCAACACCATAACAGTCGCTCTTTCGTCACCGTCGCGCAATGAACGGTTCCTTCTTGATTAAATTTGTAGGCACAAGGTCGCCTCATTAAACATTTCTTTTCAGTTTTATATTCGTCCATCATTTTCAATTCGTTGCAATACTTAGCAATTCTATCATTAGTTCACTAGTACTCGCAGCAGGTGGGAAACAATACTGCCGACAATGGGGCCAGAGGCTAAACAAAAAAGGGGAAAATCTGCGGTCATTGTGCCAAGATTAACTGTGTCGGCTCAGTATACGAACGAAAACACAAAGAGATAAAACACAAACTACGACAAGAATTAACTAGCAAATGAAGTTTTTTTGTCCTTTAATTTATCAGTTGAGCATTTTCCTTGTCAATTATTTTACTCGTCCAGGTCCATGGAGCTGTTTGTTTTGCAGTAACAGCCCCTGACGCGTGTATCAACGAAGAAGCAGTGGCGTCTGAATTTTACCGCCAACTGAAATGAATACTACGGTTTTTTATCACCAGGATAACTACTACGGTTTTAGGATTCAAAGTTGGGCTAGTAGGTAGTTTCTTGTATGAAGGGAAAAGGTGCGGCTTGACTAGAAACACCTGGAACATTTCCTAGTAATCAGTGAAGTCCCAAAGCACTTCTCTGCGGCAAAGCGGACGGGTAAGCGATTACTGTCCACTTTGACGCGCAATACATGGACCTTTAATCGCAAATACGTAAAAAAAATACTCAACTAAAGAAAAGCCTCAGGTGGAATATTCACACCCAGAACTATATTATGCGCTCCGATATTGAAGGTATTGGTTTGAGTGCCGAGTGTCTTGGCTCAAAAGGGGCAAGTTGTTTACCTTGGAGTTTCAATTATCGCCTTGTTAATCTTAGTGTTATTCGCACTCCAGAAGAAAGTTACGGAGGCCATAAGAATATTTTTAAAGTTGGTCCGCAACGCCAATTCTTCGCTTTGAATGATATTCACTAATGGAATCTATCGTTCCAGAAACTGACACACGTTGTTCTTTTGCATTACCGAACAGAATTGCTAAAGAGGGGTTTTCAATAAAATGACGATTCCTTCGGGGCAATGTTATTGGAAGCGGCAGACATCAATCATAAGTAAGACGTTATAATTTGCACGCTAATTACCCTCAATTCCTTGATCATATGATTTTAAATATTATTCAACTGAGCCCTCCTTTCAATCAGATATCTGTAGACACCTGTAAAACTAGGCAATATAAGTTGTTATGTCCTCGAAACAAAATATTGGTTCTGTCAGTCGCAGTGTTAAGCTGCCCATGACACCGAATTCTACGCACGCGAAAAAAAGTCAGGGTGTAACATGTGATTTTTGCGGTTTTATAACCGGCGAGATGTTGCGCAGTTTGCATATTCGTTCGCGATTAACCGCCAGCTGATACCGATGGTGGTCACCGAGGTGTCTTTGAGAAGTAAATCTTGTCTCTCTTGTGATCCCTTTCGGTACCTAGAACCCTACACGACGTGTATGCGCTACTCAGCAAGCGAGTCATAACTCAGCTTTGAGAAAACTACGAAAATATACGACCTGTTTTAACGATGGCCTAGAATTTTTCGACAAAATCATTTAAGCTAAGAAGCAATTTATAAAATATAATTAATCAGTTCTAGGTTAGATTCCCGTTGATTAACACGCTATACTAATTTTAAAACGTCTAACAAGATTGATAACATTAAAGCAAATCCATTATTTTGTTATCTCAAGGCATTTTCTATCATACCTTCTATACCTCGTTTTGCTCTGCGATGGACCGCAACGCACACTACTATACTCTGTTTCACCTTGTGTGGTACCGCAGGAAAGGCTACAAGCGCGAGCTCCTTGCTCTAGGGCACATCTCGGCGGCACAAGCTCTCGTGCACCAAGGGCAGCTGCCAACGCTATGAGCTCGCGCTTCTAGCCTTCGCTGCGGTACAACACTAAGGTGAACCTGAGTGTGAGGCATCCCAGCAGGCTAAGCGATGCAAAGACATCAAGTGACCACGGGCCCCGCGTCTCCTTGCGCCGCTCCCAAAGCTCACGTGAAACTCAAACGGCGTTGGATTGGCTCCAATGGCCCATAGCGTGTCGCTGTGGCTCATCGTAACATAAAACAAAATATAATAATAATAATAATAATAAGAGATCGCACTTTATTTGTGTTTTTATTAAATTTTCATGGCAAGTCACAAATTCAAACTTAGCTGCGCTTTCGATGGCATGCTTTCCGTCTTTCCGATGCAATAAGGGGCCCCGATGGTGACGGGACCAAGGCTCGACAGCCTGTTGCCGGCGTCTTCGGAGCTCGACCAAGTGGCAATCAATCACGCCGGCGGAAGATCGTCTCAAACTGCTGCCCCGGCATCATCCGAGGCAGCTGGTCTTCAAGGGGGCAAGAGCTCGTGCTGTTCCCTTTATTTGAAACATACGCCCATTGCGTATCGCCACATAAGTCATTGTGACGGAAAGAAATTCGAAAACGAGATTTTCCTCAAATTTCTTTTTCTTTTTCGTTTTCAGAATCTATTTTTTAACTTTTACGACTCTGTGTGGTTTTAAACATACATATTCGGGAGACCTACAGAAAGGTAAAAATTCCAGGATGTTCGTGTTCACCGGGCGGTAGTTGACGGCTAGATATTAAGAGCTGCGTTTTATTTATTCGTGTATATAAGAGTAAAACAGGCCAGATTCCTGGGCCATACAGAAGGGTAGGATTAATTATACTTTAAAAAAATGTAGATATGCATCACGTACAACAAACAAAACAACATTTAAGAATATAGAAGCCAGAAACGAAATTCAACCTTATTTCTCTTCACAGAAAGCTGAGAGCGTCAAGACGAATCAGTAGGCAACCAATCTTGCGTATGGTGATGCTGCAACAAAGTGGCCTTGATGCTTCGAAAGCGATTGTTTCCCTCAAAACATAAAGTTGAGCGGACGTACCTTTTTTAAAACAGATTTTGTACTCCTCACTTAGACCCTTTCGATTGGAGCAGTGAAGCGCTTATCTTTGCGTGTGATGGTACCGCTCACATAATGCTCGCTATGTCCCCTAAATCTCCAAACATAACGCGACGCTCGGCGACCGTTGTTTATTTTATCCGCTCTTCGATTCTTCGCGAACGCCAATAAATGTATCTTTTCATGGCGGCTAGTACTTATAACCTATTAAATGAAAAAGATAAGGCCTGTGTAAATCACAATTACTCTAGCCTAAAGAAGCAGGTGAACGGCCCATCTTTGGTGACACATCTATCACCGGTAAAATGACAAAACCGACATCAGCTATTCAGGCATGATTAAGTTTAAGCATGTTAGTGATTTGGAAACATTAAGCACAATTACAAGAGTTATACAACAACAGCAACAAGAACAACCGCAACAACATATTTTAAACCTGTACTGTTTCCAAATCTAGAGCTTCAGAAAATCTTACGAAAACCTAATAACATGGTAAAGTGGCTTGATCTGAATTTAGCGGAATAGTTTGAGCTAAACTTAGCGCTACCTGCTTCAGTAGTTTATGTATGCAAGTGACGTCCAGCAGGCGAACTCGCTAAAATTAGTTCACATGACGTTACATTACTCCCTGACGTCGTATGACAACACGTGGTGATGTGAGACGTATTGGGGGCTCGTCACACCGTGGCCTCCCGCCACATAAACGTGTGACGCCGTAAACCACAGTTGCATTAACCAAGTGGCTACGTGAGTCAATGTTACCAACCCCGAATTTAAGTATCAATAGCCAAACAAACAGAACAGACGAAACAAATCAGAACAGATCGAAAGAATAGAAGTAAGGTTGACAGAAACAATCGGTGTCAACCGGCATTATGCGGAGCATCGAGGTGAGTTAATTTATTTTTAACGTCGAAGAAAATTTAGTAGGTTCTCCGCCTGAAGCTACGTACGCCAGTGAAAATTGAATGCAAAATCTTTTACTTAAAAGCTCTTGGTCAGAAAACGGTAAACACGACTTTCAATCAATTTTTGCTGCGAGGTTGGAATTCCTGCTTTACCGCAAGCACTGATTTCCCTTCCGCAATTCCGACCAAACCCTTTAATCCCTCACGAAGCTTTACCTGCAATTCTAAGAGACTCGTTATTTGTGAAGTTCATGCATTCCATCACAACTCTTGAAGACATTACGCAAATAAACAAGTTGTGAAAATAATTATAGGCTTTAATTCACACATCGTTTGGATATGACGCCTTTGATATTTGTGACCAAAAGTGTAGTTCTTCCAAAATAAGTTCAAACGTTCTGTGAATCTATTCTTTGGGTAAATAGTTTTTTTTTTAATAGAGTATATTAAAATTTAACGAGCTCCTGCTGAAGTCAAGCGCACGACAACGGATGTTTTTACGCTTGCCGTGGCCTGCAAGCAACTACATATTTTTTTACATTAACCTGACGGATGAGTGAATCATGTGGGCTTCTCCCCTCAAGCGTGTGCTCTTTTTAACAAACTCCGTGTTGCCTACAACTTCGGCGCCACGTCAAGTAACCCTAGTTTGACAGTCGGTTGGTCCAGTTAGCTCACTGCTCTTGCTTCAATGTCGATTTCGCACTCAAGTACGTAAACAAATGTTGGAAGCCGACATAATCACTGCATTCTGTGCCTCCGTTTTCATTCAAACATTATCCAGGCGCTAAAACTGAGGTAAAATGAGCAATGATGTTGAAAAATGTTGGAGTTGGAAATTAGCCATGTCTCAAATTGAAGATTGTTTAGCTTTTTCAATTTATTTTGTTAGCAAGCACAATAACTGCTCACCGTGGCAAGGTTAGTCCTGTCACCTTTTACTAGAAGTGACCCACGCCCTTCAATTTTCTAAGTTCAATTACATTCACAAAATACACAATTGATGAAAATGAGAGATTCATACGTGCAGGTACCAATTTTCCCAGTCCATTTTAGAGCATGTCTGGGAACGTACACCACCTATATTATAAATATCAGTGGATACGTTGGTATAACATGCAGAAAAAATAACAAAGAAAACGTGTTATGATTTCACTGCCAAAAACGGGGCAGAAATTTCATTCTTTGTTTTGCTTGGAGAGTTTAGCCTATGCCTGGTTACTACAGCTTGAGTCTAATTGAAAAAGAACAGGTCTCATCGTAACTATCCGCACGTTGTTGTTCCTAAGCATTAAGGGAGTATGGATGTTTTTGCTTTAGTTAAAGCAGAACTTGTCCAAAGTCACTACTTACTGTTGCTTGGTGGTGCAGGTTTCAAGAAGGCGTCATCACAGATTCCAGTTCTAGAGTTTACGGCGTAACGTTGCATGCGCTTGCAAGCACTACGACTTCAACTGACCCTCAACGTTGGATAGAGGCAAAACAAGTTGAGATATGGCGACAGGGAAACCAAGGAGCCTTGAATTGACAACGGATGATTCTTCCAACGGACTCATAGTAGAATGAAAATACCTCTTGGCTTTTTCCATCAATTTACAAACGATTTCTTTGTTGCGTATGAAACGTCTCGATGGTATCCTTAGACATACATGAGTGCGGTCGAAAAGAACCAATGAAGGAGCTCTATCTTGTCCTTCGATAAAAGCCAGAAAATTTGCCCTACGAGAGACCATACCAAATACTATTCAAGCGCTGTGTTTTAGTGGAAACCTCGAACAAGATCAATCTTTGAAAAACAATTCCTGTTGCTTCTAAGCCCTGAGCGGCGACTCTTTACTCCGCATCGAACTTTACAATCGCGTTAGACTTCCCGAGGCTTCTTATTCGACCGAAACAAGCCGCTGAAATTGTTCAGGGTATAATCGCGCTCGTCGCTGTTTTAAATCTGCCCAGATGTCTCCATCCTCCTCCCTTCCGTCTATATGTTCTTTTTGTTTAGTCTTAAAAAGGAAATGCCGCAGAGTCCCCATGACAACATCGCCCTCCTCGGTTCCCGCAAGAGCGTCATCTTTTCTCGGTGATAAACCGCGCGCGGGCGACAACTCCGCCGTACTTTTGCGGAGTCATGGGGAAATCATTGTCTTTGTACCGCTGTCACGCGTAGAGATGAAACCTTCCCTTCCCGTGTAGTGCCTTAAAAAAGAAGTCGAAAGTCTCTCTAGCAAAGGTTATTTCCCTTAGACAACCGTTAAATCAAAACAGGCAACGAGAACAAATCGAGCTAGGACGGGAAGAAAGAACAAGGTGGTATCATTGCACGGAATAGCGGGGCGAGTGCACAAATAAAAAAGGCAAAGAAGCCTTCGTGGGATTTCCATTGTTTCCAATGAGTAATGGACATTGCTGTGTTCTCCGAAAAGAGCTGCAGCCACCCAAACTGTGGAAGCGAGCTCGAGTTCCCAGTCTTCAAACCGTTTTATTTTGCCCGAATGCCCGTTCGCAAATTTCTTATTTTGTGCTAAGGTACTCTATTTTTTCCTTTCACTATAAAATCTATAATTTTTTAGTGCGCTTCTTCGATAGCGTGTTCTATTTTTATTTACTTTTTTGTATTTAAATGACTTATTTGACAATTTAAAAAGAACAAAACGGCATGCCACTTGCTTCTTTTCGTTCAGACAGACCAATCCAACATTCACGAATGTCGCTTCGCCGAAATGAAAATCAAAGTCGAAATACCGGTGGGGGAAGAAGAAATAGAATGGGATAATAAGCGCACGGTTGAAGATATATTTTTGTTTTTCCAGAGGATTGGCCTTTTCAGTTTTTGGATACCTGCGAACTCCGCCAACATGTTACGAATGAATGAAGTTATCTCGTGACCGTTCTAATCAAGGCAAAAGGGTCTGATCTACCCCTTCGAAAGCGAAGCCCATAAATTTTCCGGGGTCCATTTCCAGTTCATTTCAACTCAAAACTGAATGATGCAAAACAATCTCCTATGTTATGCGTGAGTCCTGACTCACCTGGACGGCTACTGGGTTGAAACCACCAACTTAAAAAAAAAAAACAGTCCAATCAGAAGCACTCTACGCTAGATCCGCGATGCGTTTCAAAAAAATAAATTAGTATTCGACGCAGTTACCAAGTCCAAACCTAAAAACCGTGTAGCAATATTTAAATACTTTTTAAGAACGCAGCGGAGGTCGAAAAAAAAAACACGTTTCGATACACTTGTGTGCCACTCTTTGTGCAACTTGAGGAATCAGGGCTGATGTATCCAGGGACACGTGATATTTTTCTGAAGGTTGATTTGCTGAAGGAATGCGAGGGAAGGAAAGCGCACCATTTTCTCCAAAAGCTCCACATAGGTGCACCCGATCCACAAACCTTCCTATCTTTTCAATGAACGTCCCGCATATAAGCAGATTGCACAAGATTGTCCTTGAACCTGACGAAAATTGGAATTGTTCATTCTGTCAATCCAGAATATAACTTTAAAGGCTGAATCCCGCTGAAAAATGTTTGAGATGAATAAAACACGTTAACATATTGCTAAACACGCACACTCACACATTTACTTCAATCACGCTTTTCCCAAGTATCACCAAAGACCTTTCCTGCAGATATTACAGATAGAGTCGTTAGAACATTTCTAGCGTAATTTGAACATTTCCCCAGCGTGGTTGAGAAACATCGCACGGTCTTCCAGTGCTTGGTGACTCCAACAAATACAATATCTTTTTCCATTGTGCAAAGCGGCGTTCCAAAGATCGAAGCTTTCACACTTCATTTAATAAACCATTCAAGTAAACTAGTGTTACGAGTTCATATAACTTTGGTGTTGTCCGTACTTTTGCAACGCCCCAATAAGTGACACCAAGCACATTTGTAATATCCGTAATAAGGGTAGTTCAAACGTCGTCGAGCAGGTAGATTTAAGAAGAAGAAAAAAACGGTGTCGACGCTTAGTCAGCCTCGCGAAAGCAGTCCGGGATTAAAAATCAATAGTAGTCGAAGCGGGTCCAAGGGAGACATTCATTTTCTCGGGGTCAACGTTTCACCGAGGAAGCTGATCCAAGCTTAATGATCCTTCAAAGGAAGCTCGCTAACGAAAGCCGGCGAACACTTCCACTCCACTTATCTCGGCATTTACGTGTCGACCAGAGACGACTCCGGATTCTCCGCCCGTTCGTCGTCAATAAAATGAAGTCAGGAGCGGAAAGAAGTGCGTTTACTGTCGAATGTTAGTTAATGTGGACGGGCTCATCGTGCGATCTTAGAGAGAAATAAATCAGAGGATGTCAACGCCGACTAAGTGACAACTGCATTACCGTTATGTCTTGTTCTGTTTCTCTCAATATGGTGACTTTTTTTGAAGGCCTAACTATAAAGCGCTCGTTAGACCGTTTTTGTTTGTGTCTATTTTCTTTTTTTAATTTGACAATTAAAATTATGCGTAACTGTATCGATTCCAAGCCGTTCTTGCAGGCGGTCGACCATTGGTTGTTTAGGTATAGAATATATATAGTGAGATAACTGTTTTGGGGCGTTTAGAACGAAAGAGTACGAGGAGAAACAAAGGCCTGCATGAGCAAGGGTTCAAATATATTTTGACCATCTGTACATAAATTTCCCTTAGCCGATTACCCTTTGTCATACACCTTGAGTTACAAACATGTATCATCAACGCCGGCTGCTCCGCACTCAAGCCGTGCTTCGTTTTTAATATATAAAAAAACGTGGAGAACAGAATTTATTTTTTGATACTTTTTTATTTTCTCTATCAATGAACTAAGAAGAGTTATTCGGTGATCTTAACAAATCAGATCATTTGTGACTTACATAAATGGAAAGCAAGATGTGAGAATAAGAGATGTCACTAAACAGGCCGGCTGCTCTAAAAAGCACATTTTCATTTCGGCCATTTTTTTCTTCACAACCCGAAGTAGCTTTTACATTACAGAGGATATCCCCAAAGGCATCCGGTTCCGATCGAATGCGGTTTGGCAACAAGAATGTCCACTCTGCCGGATGATTAACCTCGTTGCAGAAGACGGTGGTCCAGCAGTCCAAGTAAGATATGGGGCGTGTAAGAGCTTTTCATTGATCCAAAAAGAACGTGACCTAAGACATTATCTGGAAGTCTGCTGTCCGCACTCCGTCACCGTACGGGCGATCGCGCTGATCTGTCGGATCAGGACGGAGAGACTCAAGCGGAATTCTAGAATTGCCGTAGCAAGAGCGCCATCACGTCAATGATTGCCCATTTGAATTGAACATTTTTTGTTTGTTCATGAGCACAAACCGGTTCTGTCAGTCGTTTCTTGTTAAAAAACCGGTTCGCCCGTCGCACTCTACTGCCACGCTCCCCCGTTCGGTCCGACCATTACGCGTTGTTTCAAATTGAGTAATCTAAACTGAGTTGAATCCCCTTACATCACGTGACATCACGACGTCACGCGACACAATGACGTCACTTGCCACTGTGACGTCACGAAGGAATCCAGTGTCGTCTTGATGATACATTACGTCGCAGTTACGTGACACTATGTATGGCATTACGTTATGATGGGAACACAGCGTACGACCAGCCTATTCTCAAAACATTCTGTGTGTCTCCGCGTTTAAAAGATATAATCGAGAAATGCGTATTTTTCTATTCCACCGAAGGCCAACGTTTGGAACAAAACAAAAAAACTATTTTATGGCCGCCATACGCGTCGCACTCGCCGCTTCATTTTTCTTCCTCCACTAGGGTCAGTTCTCCTTATTCCTGCTTCCTTAATAACTCATTTTTCTTCCTCACTGTCCTGCCATTTCGGAAGGGATGGATTATCTTCCTTGCAGAAAACCTAGGTCATACGTTATCCTTTAAGAAGGAGCACGATGACTGTATTTCGCTGGTTATACTCCACTTTAATATAAATTCAAGCTCATGCAGTGCGACAAGGCTACAGCCGATGCTGCAAACGGTTGGAGTCAGGCAGCACCGAAAACGCGATGTTGAGCAATTCGTCGTTATTCTACAGGGTGCTTTTTTTTTAGCTGCACCAAGTTTTCAAAAAAAGGGAACGTGAGATAGAGTAATTTGAGCCTTGGGGAAGTATTATTGACGGCAGTGTTAGTGACTCTAAAAAAAGGTGAAATTGTGTAATTAGTTAGCTAATTAACTAAAATGTTTTAACTAACTTTTTAATTTTTCAATTGAGGGCACATAATGTATTTAGAGGAATGAAGATCGACCACAGCATGGTCTAGCCGTGTCAAATTCAGATAAAACAATTCCTAGTAGGCGCTGCGGGGTCGAGAAATGTCACTTAGGCAAATGGTGTCAAACCGAAACTAAACAGGGAAAGAACGCGGGAAAGTTATCGCTCCGACCTGCCGGGCATGCGATTCGTCAATATCGCGGCCGGCTCCACTTGCTTAAGCGAGGCTGGCTGCGATATCGACGATCCGTGGGGGCCGCATGGGCGGAGCCATAACTTTACCGGCGTTCTTTCTCGCTTAGTTTCGGTTTGACGCCGTTTACCAAAGGGACATTTCTTGATCCTGTAGCGCCTACTAGAATTTGTTTTTCCATATTTGACGACACGACGAGACCATACTATGTTCAATCTTCAATCCTGTAAATATATTATGTGCCCTCAAGTGAAAATTAAAAAAAAAATTTAAAACATTTTAGCGGATTAGCAAGCTAATTACCTATTTCATCTTTTTTCTTAAGGCCGCCATGGCCACTGACACTTCCCCAGGGCCGAAATCACTAAATCTCACGTTCTCTTTCTTTTTAAATTTGGTGCAGCTAAAAAAAAAAACACCCTGTATACTTGTATTGCCATCTGCCCATCCAATCATGCTCAAAGTATGCCGCCACTTTGAGCATGTAGTCTGTGTGTACTTGTTTTGGGGCGCTTGTCTTGAACTTTAAATGACCCTCTGGATTATCGTTCAACAGAATGAGCTCGCCGAACTGAAAAAAGTTATCGGTATTCATTCATTCATTCATTCATTTGTTTGTTTATTTCATTTGTTTATTTTTTGTGCTCATGAACAGTTTGACGCCTTGATAATGATGCACAATTAACATACAGCAAAAAGAAGAATTCTACAAATTGACAAGAGAAAACTTGAACGCTACAAAAGATGGCCTAAAATTTATAGATTTGTAAGGGAAAACTGGAACGCCAAGAACGATGGGTTTACATTTATAGATTTGTAAGAGAAAACTTGAACGCTGCAAAAGATGGGTCGAAAATGTCATTGCATGAATCATTGAAAGAATCATACAAGATCTGAATACGTGTCATGGGGCAGGTTTGGAAGAATTGATTAACATCAAATGAAAAAGAAATTCGCAAAAAATCTTCTCGGAACATGAATATTTATCGCTGAAGTTAGGTCAGGGCAATCAGTGACTCCGTGAAGGCATTTGAACAAAAATATGAGATCTCTGTCGCGTCGTCTGGCACTCAAAGTAGGACAATTATATCGCTCTAAAAGTCTTCTATATTCAAAATAAACAGTGCGACCAGCATAGCGGTCGTAAAATATTTAAAAAAAAGTTTTTGGACATTTTTAATCGACTCTTGGTGCGTACGCGCAATAGAATCCCACACAACTGAGGAAAACTCTAGCTTAGACATAATTAATTAAAAGTATAACTGCATAATACAGGCCGACATGGAAAACTCACGTGTAATTCTGGACATGACACCTAACGTAAGGAAAGACGCGTTGACAATGCTATTGACATCTGTATTAAATGACAGTGAAGAATCTATATAAACTCCAAGATCATGAGTGCAATCCACCCTTTGCAATGGGGCATTGCCGAGTTGGTAACAGAAATGGAAAAGCCTTAGCTTCTTAGCAAATGACACAAGAACAGTCTTAGTGACGTACGATTTCAACTTTGTACGGCAATGTGCCGTACGATTTCAGCTTTTGTAAAAGTAGAGAGTGGTTAACCAAATCAAATGCCTTAGACATATCAAAATATACAGTGTCAACCTGACCCCGCTGACACAGAATAGGCGAAACGAAATTAAGAAAAGACACCAAGTTTGATTCCACTGATCTTCCACGCACAAAACCATGCTTCGAGGGGAGGATCATGTTTAAAAAAGCTCGAAATATGTTCCGAAAGTACTATTTCGCAAACCATTGCAAATAGACATAATAATGGAATGGGTCTATAGTTTTTTGGATCATCTGTTCTTCCTTTCTTATGTATCGGCACTAGGGCTGGGCAATTGATCGATTAACCTTCCGATTAATCGATTAAGGCTTTAATCGCGATCAAATATTTTAACCGGTTAATCGGTTTTTTAATCGGTACTCAAAAGAAGACCGTTCCCAGCCAGGTGCTATGAGCAAGGTTCAATTCTCGCGCTCGCGAAGCGTCACGTGTTCGAGGATATACATTACAGTACTGCCGAGGCCAGACGAACAAGCCGGGCCCGCAATTGATCCCCGCGCGACCGCGAAACTTCACGTGTTGAGGACCTATTACACATCCTGCCCAGGCAAGACAAACAATTATAAAAAACAAGCTGGGAAGCTAACAACGCCATAATTACTTGTTCCAGTATTCGGCACGTAAAAATGGACGAGTTCACGGGTATGAAAGGCAATCTCGCTGGAAAGTTTGGGTTTAAAGTAAACTCCAGCGGTGAAGTTTTTAACTCGAAGGAAGTCTACTGCATCATCTGCAAAAGCCGTTTTCGTACAGTGGAAGCGTAAGTTCGCTTCAGTATCGCCTTCAAGCGAAGCACCCATGTAGCTGCAGCAAGGACCATCCGCCAAAACGCAGACAACAATCAACGCCTTCTCATCGAGGTTCCTTTTTTTTTAATAAAAAAGAAGAAAGCATCGCTTAAGCTCTGACTTGTCTTCCTGTCGGAGAATGTGGACAAACTTCTTTGTCTTCGGAGCTGGAGCAAAAATATGTGAGTCTTTGAATCGTTGAACTATGTGTATCCTCAATCCTCAATTCTAAATGTACTTTGAGCCGTGTAACAAGGAGTAAAATAAGTCTTCAAAGGCTAGACGAGTTGTTACATTCTTTTTAATATATTACTTATAAAAAGTAACGCAACCGATTAATCGATTAATTAATCGAATAAAAGGTGGCGATTAATCAGGTTAAAATTTTTAATCGACGCCCAGCCCTAATCGGCACGGTTATCGCGTTTTTCCAAATCGAAGGAAAAGTGCAAGTCGAGAATGAAAGGTTAAAAATTTGCGTTAGAATGGGTGGGAAAATAGAAGAGAATCCTTTGACTGTAAAACTCGGGATACCGTCAAATGCGACCGATAACTTAGGTTTTAGTTTTTGGATTGCAAGTTTAATGTCTGCGTTTTCAAATAATGGAATTGATAGGCAATCGCTACAATAGGCAACCTGCAATGCTGTTTGGTTCGGCGCTATCTAGCGGCTGAAGCAAGAAATATTGGGTATCCCTGGGAGAGGCGGCTGCATTGTTCAAACGTGAGCTTTTACTCTGGTGGCGCCGCTTGGCATAGCGTCCAAAACAAGAAATACTGGGTATCCCAGGAAGCCGCAATCGCGTAACATGCCAGTACAGCGGAAGCTACGGCCCTGGCGGGCCAATGGGGACGTGACTGCGTATCACCGGAGCGCGCCTCTACTCCGAAGAAGTATCATGCTTTTCGCTGCGTCATGCTCCAATATGTACGTTGCGCTCGTATACGTCGCGCACTTCGAAGCCGTCGGCACGCAACGGGGGGCTTATCGTTCACCCTTTGCCAAGTTACAGCGAGACAGGGTATAACCGTGGGCTCTCACTCAGCTGGCGCCGCCTGGCTGTTGCCGGATGGCTATTGTCAGCATCGTCAGACGCAGATAAACCATTCCGGCTGGAAGATTACACAGAGGCAAAATAGCTCGCAAAAACGTTCGCTACATCTTTTGGTTCACTAATCGGAATTCCAGACGAGTCAGCGATGTTCGTTGTCGATGAAGCTGTGGCTGTACGGTTCTTGACGTACCTCCAGAACTGCAATGGGTTACGATCTAAACTGCGCTCTGCTGACTCATGGTGCACTCTCTTATCGCGCTGCAACAACGACTTTGCCTGCGCACGTGATTCGGAAAATTTGGCGTACCAGAACGCTGAGTCAGAAGCCTTATATTTCCTATGATAATGCAATGGACCTTTTTCACATACCGACGGCACCAGGCGGTGGCTGCACGAACTAAAAATCGAGGAAGGGACCTACCTGCGCTACCAATCGATAATGGGAGCTACGCTACCAGTTTCTTCGTTCTCTGAGCAGCGGGGCGTGCCCAACGCGCCGTCCGAGTGGGGCATCCGTGGCGTCCACTTAAACGTCGTGTTATTCTTTCCGTCCGCTTTCCTTTTTTGCGTAACACAATTATATGTATGCTGCAATTACGTTTTCTACTCGCTGATCTACAGCCTCCTTCCGAATTTCCTCGATTTTTGGTGCCAACTTCCGCCGCTTGGCATCGGGCGCTCGCGCGTGCGCAGAACGCTTCTCGGAAAAGGTCCATTTGGATCTTAAAGCTGATCTCAGCTCGAAAGAATACCAGTGAGGATACCGAGTTGTTTGGGGACGTTTCTTAGAAACGAAGCGCTCAAGTGCAGATACGATATGTTTAGTAAACGCTGCTACCGCACAGTTTACATCAGTCATGTTGTATATGTGTGCCCAGTTTACGTTATCTAAATATTGAAATAGACCAAAGTAATCGCCTTTTGAAAAGGATAACGAGTCAGGATTTGTTTTTTGCTTCCCGTTCCCACGAAAAGCTTAAGGTAGACAAGAAATGGGACGTGCCAAACATCGGGTGATACCAATGGGGTAAGGACGCACACTAGGCTGTCGATGACAAAGTTGGATAGAGCAAGATCTAGGACGATTTCCTGCATGGTTTTGAAGACTATTCCATTGGTTAAGTCCCTGAAAGTGAACAAAAGACAAAAGAGTAGTTGCCTTTGGTCAGGCATTACGAGTGGGCAGAGCTGAGTGTTCTGGACTCCAATTTATATGAGGAATGTACTTATATTTAATTATACTTCTTAATGAATTATAATAATTAATTATTATAATTAAATAAATTATTATAGAAGTGTGATTATTATACTTCTTAATTACCTTCTGGTCTTGTTTCTACCCCAGTGATGGAGTCACGAAACTTGATTGCGTTAATAATATAGACTTATTTGTTTTGTAAAAAAATCTTCTGGTTTTATATTTGTTCTACAAAAGCAAGAGTTCCTTGATTCTCAAGAAGAACGATACCGATTAATACACTTTAATGCGCATCAAGAACTCTTTGAATTTTATAAAATGTGTCTAAAGGGTCAAAGGCCTTTGTAATATACAAACCACTACAATGCCAATTTCTAATGCAAGAAAATAATGTTTTTTACTATTGAAAATTGCACCAACTATTCCCAATATTTGTGGGCTACCACCTACTCGTCAACAATAATTACAGCGGAATCAATCAAACTAAAGTTTCAAAATGCGCAGCCTTACATATTCTGCCAAGATCGGGTGATGCAGTTACTATAAATCTTGCCTTTATCTGAGATGTGTTTTTATTCGTTAAATACTTTAAAAAAGGTCTCCGCGGAATAAATAAAATTTGCATTTGGAAAATATTTTTTGTTCCTCAAAATTAATCAAGTCATTCCGGGTGCTTCCGCAAACACAGGAGTTTTTCCTCTATCAGCCCGTCACCTCGTTCAGCCGTCCGAACTACCTCTGGCAGTTTCCACGCACCAGCACCTTTCGAACTCGTACGGAAAGCATGGCTCGCTCGATTGTCTTCACGGTCGTACACGTCGAGTCCACCTAAAAGTAAAAAAAAAGAAAACGCCGCAAAAAAGAAATTTTACGGGGATTGAAGAAGAGCATCTCCCGGTGTTCGGAGGAAGAGCAGAAGCGAGCGGGCAAAGCGAAACTGCCTTGCCACGACAATTTTCTTGCAGGCACGTCCGCGCGAAGCTCCTGACGGTCTGAATTCGTTTGCAGACTAAAGACAGAAAGAAAAAAATACTGAATGAAATAAGTTAAGCCTAGCGCACACTCAGGTGGGTCTCGCGAACGAAGGAAACATGTAAGGTGTACAAAAGCGCTGGAGTGCTGACTGCAGGCGAGGGAAGTATAAGGCAAGAGAAATTACGCCCCGGAGTTGTAAGCTCTGCAGCTGACTGGCTGTCTGATCTGATTAGGACACGAGCAGCGAGATCACTTGGGAACGGTTTCAGAGCTGTAGATAGGCGGCACTAACGAAGAAGGAACAACCATCCGAGGAATTTTGTGCCTCGGTCATTGGAGACCTTAATAAATTAGAAACCTTTTGTTTGTATTATAAAAGATGGTGTCGACGCTCACTCAGTCGATTTGCAGATGAATACATTGTAAAACTTTCCACATTTAAGAACAAAAGTTATTACCCCAAGTTAGGTTTAGGTATTCATATTGCTAGTTCGCCTCTTCTAGCTGAAGAACTCTAAATATTTCTTGCGTGTCTACGTCAGCTTGGAGCAATCCGAGAATCAGTAAGGGCGATTCACAAAAGCTGCCAATGAAGTCTTCCTTCAAAACCTATCAAGGTTAAGTCAGTGACGTGAAACTGAGCATGACATTACACATTGCCACGTTTTGTGAAAATGCTATAAGAGAAATAGGTTATCGGGACATTTTACTCTTCCAGTTTCCTATTGCAGTTGCAGATGACCAGCAGGGTCACTTTCCTGCGATGGACGCATTGGTCCAATCACTTCAATCGCCGGAGGATTATAAACTAGAGACAGCGTCGACGAGGTCTACGGCGTTATACACCTAATTTGTTTTACTGTAAACAATTTTTGCAAAGCCATTCTACCCCACGTTACCTCGAATACATAGGCGTCTATGTGACTAGGCTTTCGAGTTTTCGGTCCTAAGGTGTAAGGCCTGGTTTCTCCGGGAGTCTTCGATAAAGGCCTATTTAGTGTCTAGTATAGGATATTCGGGTTAATTAAGTCAATTATTCATTTTTACGAAGGAAAGTCAGCATTGCACTGCAGGGTTAAGTCAAAATTGAGTTGTTTCAAAGTGCGGCATAAATTTATTGATTAGATAAAAGATAGACCTAGACATGAAGAGTAAACGTTACCAAATACAACCAGACAGCATTTATGAGATAATGTTCACCCATTTCTTTCACTTACGGAATGTTCAAATGTTCCACTAAATCATGTAGAAACAGCGATATTGTGACGAAGAAGACGTCTACGCTGTATGAGTGGCTGAACAACCATCACACAGCAGGCTTCGTATGCACGACCCTCCAGAAAAAAAAGGCGATTTTTTTCATCCTTTGTTCATTATGTGCCCCTGTCGATTCCTGGTGGCCGCAGGACTTCAGTATATTTAGATTAGTTATAATAATCCCAGGACAAGAAGTACAATGGAGACAAAAACAAATCTCCAAAAACAGCTAGGTGACTAGTGAGTGACTGAAAAAATCTGTCAAGTGCAGGTGTCGAACCAGGGATCTCTCTATTTCCAGTGGAGCACTCTACTAACTAAGCTAACCAAGAGTCATACGTCAGTAGAAAAACAGGTTTTAACAGATGCCACCAGTCAACACCAACAAGGGTGAAAGGCCTGCCTCTTTAAGGTCATGATGATAGAAGTATCATCACTAGCTTTAGAATGCAGGCCGTTCACCCTCTTTGGTGTTGACCGGCGGCAGCTGTTAAAACCTGTTTTTTTCTACTGACGTCTAACTCTAGGTTAGCTCAGTTGGTAGAGTGCTCCACTGGAAATGGAGAGGTCACTAGTTCGACACCAGGATTAGGCGGATTTTCCAGGTCACGCACCAGGCGACTAGCTGTGTTTGGAGATTTGTGGTTGTCCTACGTCCCCTTGTTCCCCTTCGTCCGAGATTATTATCGTTATTCTTGTCCATCGAGTTTGCACATTTGCACTATTTGTATTATCAGGATATATTTAGGTATTCACTTTGCACAGAATATATTTAGAATCTGACGCCTAAACAGTTTAATGGTGAAAACTAAATCAAGGACAAAGTTATTTACACAAATCTTCGGCCATAATCCTTCGAAATTGCAAGAAAAGATTTATGGATGAGCCGTTATGGTACCATGGTATTCTAAACGGTGATGAGTCATAAGTACAATAATATTTATTTGTTCAAACGTTAGTTTATTCGTTCGTATGCCACAGTGTTATTGGCCTCAGAGTGCGTAGAAAAAAATAGATCGAAAAAAAATGATGCAGGTACATTTGTTAAAAGAAACTACAATTATGAGTAAAATAGATAAATGGGCTAGTTGGTACATCACTAAATGGAAAGCGCCGAATAAACAAGGACGAAGAGGGGACAGAGACGAAGCGCACTCACAACTGAAGGTTTATTGAAAGAAACATTGACTATTATACTTCGTTTCACCTTCTCGTCCAGACGTAGCGGATGCTACGAGGAAACGGGACCAATCAAGAAGCGTCAAAAGTGCAAATCACTAGGCTTGTTCTTGTCATATGGATTGATTCAGCGATGAAAAACACAGACAGAAACATTACGAACACCATGATGGTGCCCTTTTGACGCTGTCTGATTCGTCATTTAATCTCGTAGCATCGGCTGCGTCTGGACGGAAGGTGAAACGAAGTACTAATACCGTCTATCTGGGTGTTGGCTCAAAAAGAAAAACTCTTTATCTGTTAAGTGTAGTGACGGCGCACTAATGCACAGACTCTCCCCTTGCTCTCTTATGCGGAATGCCTCATGTAATTCTCGCGCTGTTTTGTTAGCGTATCTGCCCAGAACTGTTGTTTTTTCCAATTCCGGGCCACATGGGCACCTATCACAGTGCACCGCGAGATTGCCCGACGGGGACTGTTTCACTGACCAGGCATGTTCCCTAGCTCTTTCATTTATGCAACGCCCCGTTTGACCGACATACGATTTCCCGCAACTCATTGGTATGTTATATACTACTGACGTTGCACACTCCACGTATTGCTTAGCGTGCTTCTTTTGACACACTTTACCCTCTCCCTTTTCGTTGTTTATTTTTGAACATAGATGAGACAGCTTGTGTGGCGCTGAAAACACCACTGGGACTTCAAAATGGGCAGCCACTTTTTTAGATTGTGCGATAGATTGTGAATGTATGGAATCACCGCCGGTCTTGTTAGTTTTCTGGAAGGAATATGATCGTCATGTTTTTTCTTCATCTTGGAAACAAGGTTTTCCGCTACTTCCCCCAAAAAGCGATCGGGGTACCCTCCGCGTTTTAAACGATTCACCTGCGTGAGGAAGCTTTCATCCGCGACATGGGGGCATGATTTTTCCAGCGAGGCTCTCATTAGGCACGATGCTGTTCCCCTTTTAACAAGTTTGGATTGCGCAGAATTGAAGGGCAGAACCCTTTCTTAGTTCGCGGCTCATATTTCCAACAAACATGGTCACTTTCAAAGTTGAGGCTCAAATCCAAAAACTGCAGCCTTCCCTTCGTCATTGTTTCATGAGTGAACGCCAATCCATGTGAATTCAAGATAAAACAATCCAGCACATTGTTGATTAAGTCCATGCTAACATGTTTCCAAGACGAAGAACATACAGTGACGATCATATTCCTTCCAGAAAACTAACAAGACCGGCGGTGATTCTACATTCACAATCTATCGCACAATCTAAAAAAGTGGCTGCCCATTTTGAAGTCCCAGTGGTGTTTTCAGCACCACACAAGCTGTCTCATCTATGTTCAAAAATAAACAACGAAAAGGGAGAGGGTAAAGTGTGTCAAAAGAAGCACGCTAAGCAATACGTGGAGTGTGCAACGTCAGTGGTATATAACATACCAATGAGTTGCGGGAAATCGTATGTCGGTCAAACGGGGCGTTGCATAAATGAAAGAGCTAGGGAACATGCCTGGTCAGTGAAACAGTCCCCGTCGGGCAATCTCGCGGTGCACTGTGATAGGTGCCCATGTGGCCCGGAATTGGAAAAACAACAGTTCTGGGCAGATACGCTAACAAAACAGCGCGAGAATTACATGAGGCATTCCGCATAAGAGAGCAAGGGAGAGTCTGTGCATTAGTGCGCCGTCACTACACTTAACAGATAAAGAGTTTTTCTTTTTGAGCCAACACCCAGATAGACGGTATTAATAGTCAATGTTTCTTTCAATAAACCTTCAGTTGTGAGTGCGCTTCGTCTCTGTCCCCTTCTTCGTCCTTGTTGATTCGGCGCGCTTCATTTAGTTACAATTATGAGATACGCTCTGCTGCCATTAAACATTAATTAGCCGAGGAACTGGTAAGCTCCGAAGAAGCTGTCTTAGTTCCAAATATTTGTATTATAAATTGATTAAATAGAAATTTGGCAATCCACCAAACTTCGTCTCCCGTTGATTAGGTAATTAAAAAGAGAAGCGAATTGAGAGCTAGGACAAATTTCATTATTCATTTCCTCAATACCATCAAGAAACGAAATGAATAGGCTGGCGACAATTGTTTTTGTTTCCTCTAGATCTCTTTCTCTTATTTTTACTAGAAACAGAAAAGTGCTAACCGCTTTTTGATTATGCAGATTTTTTTTTCGGTTTAATACACGATTTTATTCAAATGTTATAGCTGTCTTCTCGATGAACTTATATATTGTTTCGGTGTTGTGTATAAACTTTAAAACAATTTCGAGCTTGCCATTTGAGACGACCGGCAGACAAAACCAGCTTTTTGAAACTGTTGCACCACAATGGTATCTTTGAGGTTTGCAGAATTTTGCCTAATATGGGTACTATCGCGGTCTATGCGGGCTGAAAGAGTACTTCGTGCTTCTTTTGTGAACCTGGAGTTTACTAAAAGATATGCAGTCAAAACTAAAGTGAAATGCACGTTTGGTGCGTCATACTTTGAACTTTTTCACAAAAGTAAATTATAGTAGACCTTGAGGGGACGGTTGATTGATTTTATTTTTACCATTCGAGGTTTCTAATGTGATAATTTTGACAAGTGACCGGTTATAGTGCATCTGTATCTCCGAACTACAATGTATGCAATTGGCTGTTCGTGAGATTTATGGGAATTTGAATCTGAATGCAACTTTATTCAGCCTCCTTCCGTTTCGCTGCCCAACCTACATCTTTTCGGCCTAGCTCGACATAAATCAACCAAAAAAAGCTTAAATGAGATAACTTGCTAGAGGCAAACGAAAAGCACAAACGAATTGCACAAAGTCCACAAAAAAGTTTATTTTGTGAACGTCTTACACCCTAAAGCCGACCACATAAAAGGACTTTGAACCTGAAAGGAGAATAACGAAAACGCTCACACTGAGGCACGGGTACCTCCGTCAAGTCCCAATGAAATTGCTGCGCGATTTCCGCCGCCTGCTGTGGACACCAAAAGGCCCGGCTTGTGATTCCTTCGAAATACCTTTTGCGCGAGCAGTCTGTGCGGGTATTTAAGAGTAACATTAGGACCCAAACAAAAAATAAAAATAAATCAAAACAAACAACTGCAGGGTCCTTTGCTCTGCCGCTGAAACGAAATCTACACTCCGTAGCTGTAGGCATTTTTGCCATCTTTTTAGTTGACACCTTTTGTTAGTAGAAACGCAATTTCCCGTATGCAGAGCGCGGGTGCGAAGCCGAGAGAATGAAACAAATTATATTGTAGCGTTCAGAAAAAGAAACATGGTGAAAAAAAAAGCGACGTCAGTTCATGCTTAGAAATACGTGCTCCATTTGTAAAAAAAAGTCAACAATAATAAGCATGCCCACCGACACGCGCACGCACCAAAAAAAAACACAGTAAATAGAAAACCTCTAGCACCAGTCACATTTTCCGTTTTACAATAGCTAGGCGGTGTTGCGCACCTCGTAGTATATATAAAACAAACAAAAAACTTGTAAGAGGTTTATGAAATTAGAAGAACGCAATTGGCTTTTACACACGACGAGCGGAAATGGGGAAAAAGAAGCAAACACGCAAAGCCGAATTCTCGAATATAATGTGAATATTAAGCACACCTTGACTGCGTAATGCACGTTTTTCTTACAAGTTGTTATTTATTTATTCATTTTTTCTTTGTGTTTTTTTGAGCGGCATCTTGTTCAGAAGGGTTGGGGCCGCCCGTACCAGCGTTAATCAAGGGCAACACGCAGGGCACAGGCAAGCGGATTTCCCGTCGCATTACGCCTCCCCCCCCCCGCCTTTTTTCCAAACATTTCCTCCTCTCTCATCAGCATCCATTAACTATTGTGGCGGCAGTTATCATTTGCTCGCCCGTCCTCCCAAAATCGTCGTGTTTTCGCGTTCAATGACGCACGGAGTCAGCCGCACCCAAAACTGCAAACACTCAAGTCGGAAATTGAAAAAACAATAACAAAAAAAACGATTTATTAGTTCAATCTTCCAGGATATTCCCTTCCTTTTTATTCTCCACCTGCGTATCCTTCCTCCTGGGAACGGAAAAAAAAAGAAGCAACGGGGGATAAAGGGATGCGAAGATGTAAACGTCCGTCGATATTGTCAAAGCCAGGTATAACGAAACTTCGCTAAAAGGTTTCGCGGAAAAATTTGCTTTCGTCTTTCGTGTTTGTTTATCGGGTTCGTTCTTTTTTCCCTCTTTGTTTCGCGGCGCCAAAAAAAGGTTCAATGATTGGGTGCGTTCTACTTCGATCAAGCACGCACCCGGTTTGAGGATTCCATACTTGGAGCTTTAAGTAAAAGTTAGAGCTTCGGTTTTCTAATTAACCCCGCCACCTTCCCGCAACCCCAGCCCCTCTTTCTTCCGCGATACAATGTTCGCGAAAGTCATGAAAAAAGTGCCGTGTTTCCGTTTTGACGGACGATGTTCTTGGCAGCGTAGGACGCAAAGCGCTCGCACAAAATTAATTACAAGGTCGCACTCTACGTGTACTTTTTGACTGCTGTCGAAGTTAACCTAGAGCGGGGTCTCGTTGAAACTGGTTAAAGATTAAAAAGATTCACTTCCGCGGGTATGAGAACATTTTGTTTGGTTTCAGATTTTTTATATACATCTTCAAAACAATTGATTGGTTGATTTAAAAAAAAAAGCTTTCCGGTTACACCTTTTGAAAAATCGCACATCTTGACTCGCGCGGGAGGTTTTGGAGAAGTCTCACACTGTTACCTTGCCAATATACTGTCGTAATTATTTTATTTATTTATTTATTTATTTATTTATTTATTTATTTATTTATACTGCTCACCTCGTGGAGGCGGTAGCAGGAGTGAAACTGTACATATTAGAAAACAAAAGAAAAGGAAAAAGTGCCGTTATACACAGTTTAAAATCTCGGCAGCGCCTTGCTGCAACGCGACACAGACAAGCAAAGTGACTGGCTCATTCAACCCCATCGGAAAATACTCGCGAATATAGAATGCATAATATACAATCAAGATGCAACTCCCACGTACAACAACTATATCCTTTTCTAACCGATTTGGGAGAGGAATGAAGACAATTTTGTACTTTTCACAACGTCGGCTGGCAGGAAATTCCATTCTCTAACAGTGCGTGAAAAAAATAAATGATGAAATACATTGTTTTTAGCGGAAAATTTCCTTATTGACAGTTGATGTGATCGTCTTGTTAAACGTGGCTGAAAGAATGAGATATACTTATTTTTGTTAATCTGTTAGCTGGTCATTAATGATTAGATATAAGAATTTTAATCGACCCCTCCGTCGTCTATTTTCAAGGCTCTCGAGGTTGGCATTTCGCAGGAGCTGGCTGGGAGACACAGACCAGCTATAGGAGCTGTAGATAAACCTTACCGCCCTCCTTTGTAATTTTTCCAGTTTATTTTTGTTTACTTCGGTGTGCGGATCCCAGACCAGTCCTGCATATTCTAGAATGGGTCGCACGTAGGTCTTGAATGCAGTCAGCTTCGCCGATACACTGGAGCGCCCCAGAGATCGTCTCAGGTAGCCTAGCTTTTGGAAAGCACGTCTTGAGATGTAGTCAATGTGATCGTTCCATCGTAAATCCGATGTAATGATCACCCCTAGGTACTTGAATGATTCAACTTTTTGCAAAGGTACGCCGTCTATTGAGTGAGAAAAATGTGAAATGTTTTTTTTTTTTCGTGTGATGTTCATAAATACTGTTTCTTTCGCGTTAAGAGTCATTTGCCACTTCGCGCACCATACAATTAATTTTTGCGAGGGAGGCATCGATGAGAAGATGATCGTCAGGGCTATGAAATTTTAGTGTAAAGAACAATGTCGTCGGCGAAAAGGTTCATCTGGACTGCTATATCATCTAAGATGTCATTAATGAATATTAAAAAAAGTAACGGTCCAAGAACGAATCCCTGAGGCACTCCAGAGTCAACGAAAATAGGTTCGGAAATTGATCCATCTATGACAACCCCCTGTCGACGAAGTGTTAAGTAGTCACTAATCCAATTTGTAATCATGTCGTTCCTTAAGATTGCTTTCAGTTTTATTAGTAACTTCGTGTGGGATACTTGATGGAAAGCTTTTGAGAAGTCCAAGAAAACCACGTCTACCTGGCCACGACGGTTTAAGACCTCAGAAAAATAATGCGTGGTTTCAACCAACTGAGTGGAAGTAGACAGAGCTTTGCGGAAACCGTGTTGCCGAGGATGTAGTAAGTTACTTGATTCTAAAAAATGACAAATATGCGTAAATAATACATGTTCCAATACTTTCCCCGCAGTACGCAACAGTGAAATTGGTCGGTAATTTGTCACAAGCTCACGATCCTTCGGCCTTGAAAACAGGGATAACTTTTGCGTACTTCCACTCTGTGGGTACCCTGCCGCTATTTAGAGACCTCTGAAAAATAACTGTAAGATATTTTGCACACCATTCGGCATAACGGCGTAGAAAAGTCGTTCGGAACGTTATCTATCCCGGTAGATTTTTTAACGTCGAGATCGAGCAACAAAGAAAAGGTTCCATCATCACAGATAGTTAAGTCATTCAACGGAGGGGTATTCGTCGGCGCGTCAAAAGTGGGGTGCGTGTTATTATCTATTGTGAAGGTAGATTTAAAAAAGAGATGGAAACAGTTTGCCAGTTTTGCTTTATCACTCACATGTTCCCCGGCCACTTTAAGACTACTGATCGTCATTTTACGGGGCGAGAGGTATCTCCAAAATTTAGCTGGTGATGTCAGCATAAAATTTGGCAGTGTTTCAGAATGGTATTTCTGTTTAGCCGCTTCAATGCTTTCTTTCAGCAGCTGTCTGAGGTCGTCCAGATCACGGCTCCTGCCGTTGTTATGGTGTCTCTTACAATTTTTCATTTACTCTGTTAATTTTACCTACCAAGTGGATGATGTCGCGGGTCATCCAGAAATTGTTTTTTGTGCGTCGTTTTTTTAATTTTAGGCACATAATCTTTGATGCGCCGTAGTGCCAATGATTAAAAAAAAAGAAAAACCAGAGCTCATCCACATTGCATTAAGGAGAGTCGCCAATGGCTGAGAACTCACAGAAAGCGTCATTCAGTTCGTCGAGAATACAAACATCATTGGCCCGTGCAAAATCAGGGACATACACTGTTTTGCTCTGTTTCGTCAGTTTCCGCAGCGATGGAAAGGGACAAGTGAACAGTTTTATGGTCAGAAATGGCGTCCAGAGCAGAAATGAGCAGGGTCTTTCTGTGCTAGAGCGCTGCTGACGAATACTAAGTCCAACGCAGACCTGGCGGAACCACACACGCGAGTTTCACACTTCACTAGCTGGGTCAGGTTGTGAAAAAAGCCATGTCAACCAAAGGTTCAGCCTGTGACGAAAGCGGAACTGGGTAGGTGGACGACCAATCAATTTCAGACGTGTTGAGGTCCCCTGCAAGGATTAGGTTCCGCTCCCCTAAATTATTGTTCGTAACGTACTCGTTTAACTTGATAAAGAATGAAGAATCACAGTTAGGGGGCGATAGCATCGCTCCTATTACTATAGTTACTTTTCCCAGACCTGTCTTAACCTACAAGCATTCCAGACCGGGAATGTCAGCTAGTGTCTGGTTACGAGAAGTTCGTCCCTAAGGATCACTGCCACACCTCCTCCTCGTCTATCACGGTCTTTTCGAAGCATCCGGTATCCCGGTGGAACTATTTCATGGTCTGCAATGTCATGGTTCAGACAGGTCTCCGTTACAACAATAACAGGAGGCGAGTAAGTCAAAATGAGGCTCTCGAGGTCAACAACCTTGTTCACCACACTTCGTGCATTAATGTTTAATAAAATGAATTCATTGTTACAGTCAGCTACCTCCGAACCCGCCCTTTTTTCTGATAACGCTCGTCGTCACGCATTGCCCTCAGCGTCATTAGGGACGGTGACGCGTGGCACTTGTATCTGCTCTGGGTATTTTCGTCCCAGCTATAGGTGGTAGTGTTCACCTTAAGTTTATCGTAGAGCAACTTTACCTTGGCTCCTTGCTTCTTTTCCTCCGCCGCACTGTCCCAAAGACTCTTACGAATCTCAAGGAGTCTTTTTGAGTAGTCATCAGATACACTTATCTTACTGCCTTTTAAACTTGTGACAGTTTTTCATTATTGCGGCCTTTTCTTTGTGGTCTGTGAAAGTTATTTTGACCGAACGATCTCTGTTAGGCTGCTTCATACCCAACCTGTGCATTCTTTCAATAGTCTCTGTCTTAGCACCCAGAATACCTCGAAAAATGTTTTCATTAATATTGTTTAGCAAAGTATGTTCTGTTTCGTGCTCCGCCTCTTTTATGCCTCTAACTATAAGGTTATTTTTCCGAGAGCGATTTTCTAGGTTATCAAATTTTATCGTAAGGGACTTCATTTGTGAGTGAAGATTGCAGACTTCATTTTCCATTGCTTGGACCGTTTTACGTGTTTCACCTACATCAGAGAGCTTGCCTTCAATAGTGCTGAGTCTGGTTTTGAGCTGCTTGAACGACGCATCAGCGGAGTTCTGTTTTTCTCTGACTTCTGTTACTGTTCTTAAGGATGTCCTGCTGCCTGTCGACCACCTTGTTAAGAATCTCTTTCTGGGACTCTATCATTTGTTTTCATTTCGCTAAACATTTCCTCAGTAGTTGGTCCAGGGTTCTCCTCGACATCTCCCGAAAGGCACAGCAGTAGTTTGATAACAGAAACACAGTCGCAGGCACATTGAAAAACCGTATGTGGGCACGGCAGAACAACAAGACCGGAGTTCATCAGAACAGTAACACGATTTTCTGTCACTAACCTGAACGATAAGAATCGGCAACATTTTAGACGACATGATCGCGGCGCTTTCGCCGCGCCCACTGAAGCTTGCAGTTGCAGTAGGTGTTCTTATGTCCGTCGCTGAAGGCCTCATTCGTAGATCCGTAAATTCTCTATCTTATTCTAGAGAAACCTAAAACTATATAAACAAACTAAAATTGGGCATGTACACCCTTTTACGTTCATGACTGATTATATATTAAAACGCCAAAAACAAAAGTTTAAATATTTCAAATATTTTTAACATGTACGTTTTTAATATAGCAAAATTCTTTTACAGCGTTCCGGATGGTAAAGTCCCCCGATGTCAATTCAAAGAGTAAATATTCCGACAGAAGTTTACAATTGACTTCGTCTTAACAGCGAGACAACTTGCTCCTGAAGATATCCGAACACTAGCAGATATTTTCTCCTTCTGTCTAGATACTGGCGATCAGGATCCTTGTAGCACAAAATAAGAATCCGTCTAACTATATCAGGTGTAAAGAAATCATCCCATGTTCCTTTAATCCTCTGCATTTCACAACCCCTACTCCGATTTCAGAATACCTGTCGTTGCCTCTCTCTTGGAAGTATAACAGTTGAAATTAGTTAGAGACCAACACGGCTTGTGTTGCGCAAAATAGATTGATTGGCTCGCAAGCAACTCTTATAAACATATATTCTGTGATGTTAACGCAATTAATGCAGAGGTGCAACGAGAAGGACAAGAATAACGATAATAATTTCTGGGGAACTGGAACAAAGCCAGAATAACATTTGCCTTAATTTATTAGTTTTTTTGCTTGACACGGTATAGGTACCACCTGTGAAGACCCCGGGAAGTCACCACCAAATACTGGTGTGATAGTTGTTACTGATAGTCTTCAGTTAATGTTTCACTCACTTTTGTTTACTTTTGCATATATATATATATTTTTAAAGCAGTGTTATTCCTTTAGAGACGGTTTTCCCAGACGTCACGTAACGCAGTCGTCAAGAGTGTAATTCCCCGAACAAAGTATGACTCAAAACGGCGCTACACAAGGTACTCCAATTTCATTGTCGGACTGTGTTCTCGGCGTGGGTGGACATGGACAACATGGAGAACAGCAGAGGCAGTGTGATGCACTCGGACGCCCGAAGGGGCATGCTGCGGACCCGTGTGCTCCGAGTGAAGTACACGGACGCGGGCGTGAGATGTTCTATGTGCATGCAGGGAGCCGAGGAGACAGCGGAGTATGTCATCTTGGAGCGCGAGGGCCTGCAGACGAAAGTGCCCTGTGGAGGAGACAGCTGTGGTGATGGGCCTCCGAGATGGGGATTAAGAATACGACGCCGATAGTTTTTACCAGTATAAATAAAAAACAAGAAAACGACATTGTCAAGTCTAGCCACTAAGCAGGCTAGATCCAGTCTCGCTGAGATTGCAGGGTACAAAGGGGTTAGCCCTAAATCTAAATCCAATTCCAAGTGGCAATTATACGAAACATGACTAGGGAATCGTTCAATGCTTAAAGTTGTTTATGCACGTGGAAGGCTAATAACTTTAATCGCTCTTCTCTTTGTGTGACGTCTAGTAGGATGCTGTATATAGGCTCGCAGCATATTCTCGATTGTAACGCTACACCAGATTCGAAGTTTCTTCTCGACTTATTTCTAACCAAAGACGGGAGAAGTTCCATTTAAATAGGCTCCATACTTTATAGATCTGATACCTGTCAAATCTTCAACAGTTCAAATTAGAAATAAAGATTGCAAGAAAAAATAAGATAACTTTATTATTATGAGATGTGGGGAAGATGAGAACGATGAAATGAGCAGCACATTAGTTTCTTTTTTTACATACTCATCATTGGTCATTACACTATCATCAGTAAGAGTCGGCTTCCGTGCTTTCTACTGGTCAACCAGGGAACTATTTAACTAAAAAGAACTGAGCCGATACAGTGAGTGACGCGAACGGTTTGCCCCCAACCGATTTGACGTCGATACTGCATGTGCGAACGCAAACTGAGCAGGAACTCGCGAACATTTCGACCTAATCGTATCGATCTGCGGCATGTAAAATTGCGTGAACAAAAAACAAAAAACATTCAACATGGCCGATGAAACAAGAAGAGCCTTGACAAGCCACACAACGCAAACCTGAAGGCAGTTTAACGAAGAAGCATACATATTTTTTTTTCTAAACAAAGGGTTCGTCTAAGAATGATTCGCTGACGTATTCCCGTACGTCATCCTGGAAACGTTACGCCATTTTATTTCACATGCATGTGGCAAACTCGGAGCGGCGGCGCATTTAGACCACCATCATGGAGTCGAGATTCCAGGCGGTTTGTTTTAGTAAATGCAAATAACTGGTAAAATATTGCTTTTAACATCAATACCTTGTTCGTTGTTGTTTTGCTCTTGTTTTACTCTAATCGGTTACAAGTCAAGAAGGTTGCGGCAAATGCCCGTCAAAAGGAATCTTGTATTCCTCCGCCACCAATTGCGTCCTATCGTTTCCGTGACGTCACGAACTGCGCGCACCAATCTTGTTCTTGCAAACAAATATTTCCAACATGGCTGCCCGGACGAGTTTCTACGACTCCAGCATCTTGCAGCAATTATTTTGTTCTTTACCGCGGCTTTACACTTACCCGAGCGTACGTCGCTAAGTCGTAACTGCGTTCACTTTCATTCGCAATAGGTTTTGCGCGACAGCGTAAGAATCCAGCGATAGCATTGCCATCGAAAGGTTCGCTGTGGGCGTTAGACTTATCATCGTATTTCAGGCACCGTCTGTTTCTTCGTCTGCCTCAGGTTCCTTCTCAACATCGTGACGTCATCGGCTTTTTCTTCGCAGTGGTTTCCGTGGAGCGACGTTAAAATTCAGCGGCCACCAAACGTTTCTCTATAAGTGTAGTGGGCTGTGTGGAATGGGCATGAGTGAACCGCCGACACAGCGAGTGTCTTCACCCGATTTTGACCGTATCTTTGCTGGCGGGAATAAATAGTCTGTCTACTCAAATGAAGCCTTCGAAGCAGTATCTGTGAAGCGTGGCGTTCTTGTTAAGTTTCTGCGTCGCAATCAGCTGTACGGTTATCCATGCTTGCAATAGTATCCTAGGATGCATCCTCGTTCGCAATAATGAGCTGTTACGTACATAACGGGGTATACAAATGATAAAGCCAGTGATGCATATGTTACAAACATTTAATTCATATTATTTTGAACGTTAAGAAGCTGATGTATCCTTTTGAAAAATATTAGAAAATTTGAGGGAAGCAGATTTGGTTCTCAAATGCTTCCGAATATTCCGCTTGCTCTCAGAGCGCATGTCAGTCGCATGTTTATGCTTCAAAACCCTGGTACGTGACGCGTATTCCCCACTCACGTTGCGACTTATAGTTCTCCAGCTGCATTCACAAACAGACGAGACACCGCACTGAAGCTTTTAACACCTGAGGTATTGTCGGAGAACACGCACCAACGTTCCCAATTTACTTCAAAAGGAAAATTTTGTCCACACTGTTAAATTGCAGCAAGGGTTTAACAATTTGTAACAACTGAAAGTACGTATACAAATTTATTGAAACTGCAGCTTCCCTTAAATTCATGAATTCTGGCTTATATGCGAAATATTTATTTAAATCAAAAGTTCAAAAACATACCGAATACCCAGATGTCATCTTGGTCCGAATTTGAGCGTCGTAATTGTTTGTCTTCATAACAATGAACTCGAAAAGGTTCGAATTAAGCAACGGCTCAAACAGCCTAACTACGTTTCTGATGTATGTTTATTCCTGCATTATGCCAGGCCGTAGCCGCAAACAAGCTCATCAGAGTCCGCCATCGTCTTTCGGCTCTACCTTGGCGAAGTCAGACTCGTGCAGAAAACATGTCGAAATCTTCTTCTTGGTGGCAACTTCGCAGTCACCAATGTCACAGCTTCCATGGAGCCACCAGAGAAGAGTGGTCGCTGTCGTTTCATCGACACTCGTTTCATCGACACGTTTCACACAACGTTTTATCGACACTCGTTTCATCGACACTGATTGTTTCATAGACACTAGCACACGGTGCTGTGAAGTTTCATCGACACGCGAATCGCACGCTGTAGGAACATTTCGTCGCGCGTTTATCGCTGGGGCGCGTGTTAAACTATCCGACCCACCCCGTTGACGAAGCTTTGCGTCGACAGTCTGCGGCAGTTCATGACAAATATGAGAATGCACATATCCCATCCGTACATGCCGCTTCGCAGCAGCGTGTACAGGTGGTCTCGTACCCGTGTTTGTACCCGTATCCGCGCTCACCAACAGGCCAGCGCACCCCTGCCCAAAAAATGAAAATGTTGTCAGCAAAACATAGCGAGATATGTCGATAAAACGAGTGTCGATGAAACGATATTTTGATAAAACTTTGCGGTGTCGACGAAACTAACTGTCGGGGAAATGTCACTTGATGAAGCGGGTGCCACCACAGAAAAAGCCTGTTCCTGAGTCGGGTTACTTCAACAACGTCGAACTGGCATTATTTTTAGATACCCATTGCCAGAGAAAAATGCACTCTAAACAGAAAATAAAACTGATGAATTTCACGTCCCTCTGCTGTTAAAGTTCACGATCTGAAATTGGATAAGGAGCAGCTTCTTCGTCTCCATCAGGTAAAGTGAAATGGTTCTGGTCTGGACAAGAAGGACTCGTTATCGGCGATTTCGGTGCAAAATTATGACGAGTGCAGCGAGCTCGGGCCTGAGAGTTCCTTGAGCGAAGGGGTATGGCGAGTGCACACCAACAGCGGGAAGCGACCACCTACCTATCTAATCTTGTTGCAAGCCTTATGACCTCAGCCTTCAAAGGGCTCAGCACGATTCGTCATATGGGATAACTTTTCAGCCGGACATTAAACTGATCCTACAATTCAGCCGCACAAATCAACGGGTTTTTAGTTTCGGTTTCCTATCGGAGCGCATCTCGGCCCCGGCGGTACCGGCGCCTCGTGGAGAAATGGTGCAACCAGCCTCTGCTGCGTCATGCGATGACAGCGCATCAGAGGCTGGTTGCACTATTTCTCCGCGAGGCGCGATGCCGCCGGGGCCGAGATGCGCTCGGATAGGAAACCGAAAATTAAAACCCGTCGAATTTGCGTGGTTTTTCAGAAAGCCGTAAAATGCTTCACGTGCCTTGTATCGTTTTGCAATTTGTTGATTTAGGGTTTTTCGATGATGCGGAGAAATTTTCTAATTGAGACCATGCCATCAAACCGTATATTAAAGAAGTTAATTACGCAAAAATAATTAACGATCTAATTATCCCGGACTTCAGTAATTTTCCTAAATAGGCCCCTGGCCCGGGACTGAAACGACGCAAGCCTTTTTTTGTTGCGACGCGTAGTTTTCGGAATATCGAATTTGTCCGCCTTTCGTGAAACACCCTGTATATACAGGGTGTTTCACGAAAGGTGGACAAATTCAATATTGCGAAACCTACGCGTCGCAACAAAAAAAGGCTTGTGTCTTTTTGGTCCTGGGCCAGATGCCTATATAGTAAAATTATTAAAGTCCGAGATAATTAAATTGTTAAATATTTTTGCGTAATTAACATTTTTTAATATTGCGTTTAAGGGCATAGTTTCAATTAGAAAATTGTTCAGCGTCATCGAAAAACACTAAATCAACAAATTGCAGAACGATAGAAGGAACGGGAGCAATTTACGGCTTTCTGAAAAACCGTACAAATTCGACGGGTTTTTAGTTTCGGTTTGTTATCGGAGCGCATCTCCGCCCAGGCAGCACCGCTCCCCGTGGAGAGATAGTGCATCCACCTCTGGTGCGCTGTCATCGCGCGACGCAGCAGAGGCTGGTTGCACTATCTCTCCACGGGGCGCGGTGCTGCCGGGGCGGAGATGCGCTCCGATAACAAACCGAAACTTAAAAACCCGTCGAATTTGTATGGTTTTTCAGAAAGCCGTAAAATGCTTCCCGTGCCTTCTATCGTTTTGCAATTTGTTGATTTAGTGTTTTTTGACGATGGTGAGCAATTTTCTAATTGAAACCATGCCTTTAAGCCAAATAATAAAAAAGTTAATTACGTAAAAATAATTAACAATATAATTATCTCGGACTTTAATAATTTTCCTAAAAGATCCCTGGCCCTGCACCAAAACGACACAAGCCTTTTTTTGGTGCGACGCGTAGTTTTCGCAATATCGAATTTGTCCACCTTTCGTGAAACACCCTGTATATATATTGTGGGGGGACAATGAGCCTCACTGCGCGTAGATGGATGGCGCCGTGAGCGAAGAAGAGGAATGGGCAAGGCTTGTGGTGTGTGCGCGAGGACAGGGACAGTTCCAAGGGCGGTGGACGAACGGAAGAGCCGGTGCCGGGACAGCCATCTCAACAGAAGACCTGAAGTACAGGGCAGCCTTGGCCTTCCACAGCATCCTACGCACAACTTGAGTATTCATAAAGATATCTCCATGATATCTCTTCATAAAGATATCTCTTCAGCGCTCTTTCCTTCCTGTTGTCTCTTCCTCACGTAAATCATTTGCGCTGTTTTAGTCAAGATATCTCCATGATTGCGCTCCTTGTGTGACCTCCTCGGAGCAGAGTAGAACTCTGTCTGATCGGGCGGTATTGATAGGCGACCCACAATGTATATATATGTAATACAATATAAGTACTATGATATAACATATATACATATGATAAAATGTATATATAAATATACAACATGTATCAATTTAGACTTTCGACAAGGCTTAGAACTGAGTTGGTCAACGGCAGCACGTACTTGGTAGAATTGTCTGGTTCATACCAACATATTCAAGGTATAAAGTTCATAACCTCGAGCGCTGAAATGTACCATCATGTCGATTACATATCGGAGCGGCTGCCCCCCCCCCCTAATTCTGCTCATGAACAACGCCCACGTGGAAATATACATTTAAATTATTAGCAGATCAGCAGAGCATCCTACACGTAAAGAGCCAGTGGGTTGCTGAGGTTCACCCTTGCAAGAAATGGCAGGCTGTCAAAGAACGATACCATCTATAGAGACGAAGGCACGACGAAATAAAGCCAATTACAGGCACTAAAAAAATTGACCGTCATCTCCGCGTGGTGAATAATGTTGATTGGGTCAAAGCTCTGGTGGTGCTTGTCTGCGTAGACGCTGAGCCGCGGCATGCCGAGCCTTTCGTTTGTTTTCATCCATGTCAGAAATAGAATGTGTGGTATGGAACGTGGTTAAATACGCATTTCAGCATTTGACCACCGCACCCTCTCGTCTTTGAACGTTGAGCCAATGCATGCAAAGTTTAATGCAACGTTTCATCCATGACATCCCCAGCTCTTAAGTTACTACCACATCTCAGAGCCCCTTACTCGTCCCGTAGTCGTGGCCGAGTAGTTAAGGCGATGGACTAGAAATCCATTGAGGTCTCCCCGCACAAGTTCGAATCCTGTCGACTGCGCAAACATAATATTTTTGCATAATTTTTTTCATCATCTTTTTTTGCCCTAGACGAGCACGTGAGCTCACGACCAGGAGCACGAGCACCGGACGCCGGCCGGACAGACGGACGGACATGGCTAGCCCCTAAGGAGCTTCGCCCCTAAAATGCACCGAAATGATAGCCGCAAGATATAAACGAGATTATCGAACAAATACATGCGAGACGTCAGCCAAAGAAACAAATTAACTGCCCAAGCAAGAGATATAAATAATTAAGGTCATAAAGACGCAGCAAGACTAAACTACGATGACAACGCTTAGCAAGTCTGAAAAGAAAGCAAGGTGTAGAGCACGTCGCATTATTCGCATACATCGGCAACGAGGAATCCTGCATACAATTTTCACTACCACGGGAAAGCAATAACGCAAGGCCACATCGCACTGCAATCAGTTGCATCAAAACAAGAAATTGCTGAACCTGTCGAGTGAATCAATGTGATCGTCTGAACCAGAAAGGACAGAAAACGTAAAAAAATTATTATAAACCTAGACATCAACAGGAAACGCTGAAATATTTTAAAAGCAAAAGACATGGACTTTAGAAGGAACCGAACAGCAGAGTCATCACGATCTGAGGAACCGTATTTCATAAAAACCTACCCCAGTAAGAGAGCTTCAGATCAGTCACGTATGACATTTCTGGCGTTATAATCCGGCATCATCCTAGAGCAACATCTTGAATATTCAAAGGTTAAAAATAGAAATAAGCAAAATGTAAGGAGGGTAAAGAAACCATTGTTATTTAAGAAAAATAATTTTGAAGACGGGACTGAGTAATCGAGCGGCACCTTTCTTCTTTAATCCTAACCAGCCGCCATTAAACCATCATCAGTGAGAGACGGTCTTTGCGCTTTTTCCTGGGTATGGACGAAGGCGGGTAAATTTTTCAACAGCGCTGCAGTTAACTTCATATTTCTTTCCAGGCTTTAAATAACCTCTGTAAATAGATTATTTTTGTGCGCTTCTAAGATTCAAGGTTCTCTAACACCAGGAATTGCAGAACTTATTTTGTTGTTAAAACAAGCCCTTGGAGATATCTACCAAAGATGTCCATAAACTACAGAGCATGTAGAAACTTATATTTAAGAAAAATGGGCCTATTTGTTTCAGCAGTTGTCTCCGTTGATGTTTAGTGAACCTTTCCGTGAATTAGATTCAGAAACTACGTGGATCAGAATTTGCAAATGGATGCATTGTCGCTAAGTCTAATTTTTTGGCGTCTTAGTTTAATATGTCATTTGTTGGGGAAAGATATTTATATCAATAGTATAACACTACACGTGTTGCTTCTTATAGTGCTACCTACCGAATTATTTTTGCATAGTCAATAATATAAAAATATATATAGAGCCTCTTATAAAACCGACGTTTATCTTAATTCAATAATAGCCATAAATTTATGCGTCAGTAGCTTTAAAATATGTTTTTTTTTCGTATCCTCCAAACTTCCCAATCTAAAACTTACAAGAATCACGGTTTCTCTTTATTTATTTTGTTTTCAATACGACCTATCGTCAACCTTCTCAAAATCCTTTGAGATAAATATGGAAACGAAAGTCATAGCAGCAACTTCAAGCACACTTTTCTTTAATGTCGATAGCGTCCCACGCAAGCTGTTGCGTTAAAGGTTGTCTTAACTGCAAAAATAAAACAAAAAGATGTAGTGTTTTTTCGGTCGTTTACTTTCAATTACGCGGGCTTATGTTAGCTTTTCCCATCGCTGGAGCTTTGCTTAGCTAAACCCCTGCTGGAAACGACCTGAAACTCGATCGTTAGAGCCACTGCAGTGATCAATCGCGGAGGGCTTCGTTACGGCGGTTTACAAATTAAACGATTATACCGACATCATACCTCTTAAATCAAAATAGCACAAAAACATCGCATTTTCCTTTTCCGATAAATTTTATCATATCTTGAAATTCGCGCAGTGCAACGTTCTACAGCTGCGATCGCACATTTTCCCCATCACTGGTGTTTACGTCTCGGAGCAGCGACGATACTTTTAATGTATGAAATGATTTCTGACTGCAGTTTACTTTGCATTTCTGATAAAAAAAAGTGTTCAAAAACAGCGTTCGGAAATCGTTTAGAAAAAGACAGTTACCATAGATTTGCCGAGCTGCTAAGTTTTTTCGCCTCTCGGAGCTAGTTGCGTCGTGACCTCTTAGGACACGCTTCTCTCGCTCAAACTGCTTCGCCGCAGCTCCGGTACTACTTGCCTCCCTAGGCATGCATGGCAGAGAGCCTATTTACTAAAAAAATGTTATGCTTGTTTGGTGCCCGAGGAAGAGGCGATAAATATTCTCGGAAGCTGTTGCCTTCACGTATGGAAAACCCTGAAACTCACGCACTCAAAAATAACCTTCCTGTACGGCATATGTCTGTACAGAAAAAAAACACGCGCATTGCATTGTACACCCGTTACGTTTGCCTCCTCTCATATTGACAATGCACTAACACTGGACAGGTAGGGAATCATATCACCTAAAAGAAAGGCCGAATTGAGATCCTGCACAACACCGTGCATTAGGAACCCTCGCTATTAGCGACGACTAAAGTTTATATTGAACACCGATAAGAAAATGTTGGCCTACCTAATCCCAAGACTTCTAAACTTGTTTTATTCTCATAATATTTTTATGGATACCATGAGATTTGAAGAATTAAGACACATTTTGCGTACATTTTCGTGTAGGATAATATAATTTGAATATTGAACACTATTGCTCAATTTGCTTGTAGTGCATATTCTTCTTACTTGTAGTCTCTTTCTTATTGGGTTTTCGAAGTACTAAATGATAAACTATTTGTACTTTCCTTGAGAATTCCTCTCGCGCTGTTGCTGCGGAATGTAGGGGCAGAGAGCTTGTCAAGCCGTCTAATCCGTCTCTTCTTCTCAGTCCCCACCATTTATATCAAAATGACAATAAAATCGTATTATATTTCACTGTGAACAGTAAAAGCAATATCCGGTTAATAGGGGATCTTTACCCAAAAACTGAACATGTATCCAAGATGTCTAAAAATCGCACCCCCAATATTTAAAAATAAAGATATGGTATGTCTATTTTTATGGCAATCAACGAATCGTTCTGCCAAATCTGCCTTATCTATTCAGTCTTCCATTGCCTGCCCCTCCCCCCCTCACCACACACACACTCACCTTTCTGCATTAGCTTACCTAGGCTGATGTGACAAGCCGGCGAGAAAAAAATCTGGAAGGCGATGTCGCAAGGGACAGAAACAGTTAAACAGCGGCATTATGCTCAAGACTCACTGGCTACATTGGGATTTTCTTCTTCCCGCAAACGACAGTAGAACGGAACGGGCTTCCTTACGAAACTACTGCTCAAGCCTCTCTCAGTGCATTTGTTTCCGCCTTGCGTTCCGGCTGACGCAACTCCTTCGCACTTTTATGCTTTGTTTTATGTTTTGCCACCCTGCTACGATCCCTCATAAGAGATCAACAGTATTTGTAAATAAAAAAATAAAATAAAAATACTCTCTCAATATGATTTGCAAACACGGCCAATGATACTAGGGACCGCAGAATAGAGCTCCTGCACACTGATAATGTGGTAGTTTTGTATGTCAAATTATACTGTTGAAGAACTCATCAATTGACGGAGCCTAATCCCCATTCACAGGGCGCTAATACACTAATAAAGGTCAACGTAGCTATCTGGAGGTTTATAGGTCAAGGCATATCGAGGTTAAAAACAGAAGAATCATACTGAAACGGCGACAAACTTTTCAAGACGCATCTTTATTTAAGATGCATGGAAAATATATGCAATGTCTGTGCGATTTTCTTTGCTAGCCGTACTTGAAGCTGCGAGCGTTACTTTGATTAGAAACATTTTTGTAAAATAAAAATATGCAATAAAAAATAATGGTGTGAAGGAACAAGAAGGTTAATGAATATTATATGCCGACAAAAAATAATCTCCGGGAACTAAAGAACAAGAAGGATGGAGTAGAGAAAAGTAAAGTGTAACATGAGTGGTTTTTTTTTTTTGCCTTTCGGGTTTAATGATTACTTTTCTATAATATAAAATCTACCGATGTACCATAAGGCTGGCTTAAACTGTAGCGATTATATTTAGACAACTCCGAGTTCAACGTAAACGTGTGGTGTCGGTCGCTTCACTGCGATAAATTATCATCCCTGGTATAAAATCCTGGCTCATTTATTTTTAAAGTTGTAGCTAAGAGGTTTGGCACTTCGTATTTTAAGCATGCTAATAATATCAACGACCTTCACCTGCGTAAGCAGATGCGCCAGTCTTCTTAGAGACGCTATCAAAGGTTACACGCGCCATCCACATATTTATATGAGTACCCTCAAAGCCCAGCGTACGTTACAGAGGGAGTGAGCAATTAAACGCAGTAAAGCAGACATAAATAGAAATTAAACAGAGTCACGGTACATTCACGAACAAATAAATATTAGCATCAGTTTTAAATAAATCTTATTGGGATATCGACATATAGGCAGCGGGCTGGTGGCTTCCCCTCTGAAGATTTTCAAGGTATAAACGAATCGTTTTAGGTTGAGCTTGGACAACGCGGAATGCCAGGAATTGCAGGCACCGCTCTCAATATGTGGTTGATAAGTGATCACGTGTTAACCCACTCGAGAATATAGGGATTTGCATCAACTATGACACTAATATTTTACGTACAGAAAGCACCAAAGAAACAGAGACAGAGTAAGGATTTACGAAAACACAAGGCGTTTCCTCGCGTTGTTGTCAGTCCATCATTACTCTGTCGGTGTTTTCGACGCTTTCAGTGCGTAATGAACGAACTAGCCCAACTCACCATGTTGTCACTAATACCTTTTTCTTAAGCCTTCCCCGCTCCGCAATCGAAGCCCGGCGATGAACCTCTCACTAATCTTGAGTAAGTTCGAGACGTGTGCGATATCAATAAGTTACGTTTTATAATGTTCGAAATACGCGGACCACGAGTTTAGCGTTATATTACTATATATGCGAGTTCAGCGTTATATTACTTAGAACCCTGCAAAAGAAATGAGAGGAATCACAAATGGAACTGTTCCTGGGTTTCAAGGACTGTCACGAGCCACCAGCCCGCATACACTAGAAAATCTACATTTAAGATAGGTTAATATGGAGTTTAGAATGGCGCACGCTAAATCTTTGCGCACGGTAAGAATAGCGTTGTCGCCACTGCGCATGCGCCGAACGCTAACCACGTTTTGCGCTTTGCGTGCGCTATTTTAGCGCACGCTATTTCTCGGAAATCGCGTGCGTACGCAAAGGTCTTTGCGCTCCTGCAAGGAGGAGTCGTGATGAGAGTTGGCTAAAGCCAGGGCGAGCCACGCGGCCGCAGCCAGGACCATGGCTGCGGCCGCTTAGCGGCGACTGAGCGCGACGTCGGCGGCATCCTCGCAACTGTGATTTTCAACACAGGACGACATTGCACTCGGTTTGAAAAATCTAGCAAAGTGGGCAACGATCACCGGCAACTTGATGCTGGCGACCAGCGAACGTTTATCGGCGAAGGTCAGTACACTCTTGCCGATTTGACGCCTGCGGACACGGCCGGTCGATCGCTCGCGTCGCATTCTCCCGTTTAAACAAATGTAAAATGTTACTCTGGACCAAAAAACGTGTTTTCTTTTCTCAAGTTACAGCATTTCGTGTGTGAAATAAAAATTGTGACCGCATCTTGGTGGCGATGCAAGCGCGAGATGCTTGGGCTTTTGCGTCGCGGCAGAGAAACGCTATTCTAAAACTCTCTTGCGTCGCGTGCGCTAACGCAAGCGCTATATTTAGCGCTAGCGTGCGCTAAAATTGCGTGCGTTATTCTAAAACTCCCTAATAATTCAAACCATTAAGAGCGTTTGCAATTTACTGGCGAACACCTACTGCGCAAACTTGTTACTCATGCGCATGCGTGCGCTGCCGTGTGGTGAAGAGGATAGCGGGAAGAAAGTATGAGCCAAGTTTGGAAACGATCGCGCACAACAGCGGCTTTCCATCCTCTTTGCAATTTTAAATTGCAGATGCGGCCTGTAAACCTTGTGATCCCGATCGAACATTTTGAAACACTCAGAAATGTACGTACAGTAGCGCTAGAACCTTTATCTTCTGCTATATTAAAGCAACACGAGTTTTTGATATACGACACATTCAATGCAAGATACGGTTACACATCGTAAAGAAAGATCATGCGTCGTAATTTTGGCAAAACAATCGAATGGCCGTGCGATTCCCGAGATGCAAACCAATCAAATCAAACGCTTTGATTTAAAACTGCCTGGGGTGTGCAGTGAAAAAACGCCGTGTGCTGAACTTTACGATATCTTTCCCAGCGAAGATCCTCTTTACTCATGTCGGAAATGTGCGGGAGATGAAGGGCTGAAAGGAGATTTAGTAGAAATACTTGAAATGCAAGGAGGAGGGGGGGGGCAGTGAAAGATATTCTCTTTCCCTTTTCTTGTTGTTCCGACGCCATGATATCATCTATTAAGAACAAAACAAGCGTGTTGGTAACAGTATGAAACGTGGGGAAGGTACACTCGAGAAGGGAACGGACAAGAACAATGATGGACAAGAATATCTGTTCCCTTCTCAGTGTGCGTGCTTCACGTTTCATCAAATCTCTGGTTCACAAGTTGTGTTTTTACCCATAGCCGTTCGTACGGCGTCGCTTGGTTCTCCACCGCTCTTAGCATTCAGCGTAATCAAAGGTAAGAATGACGAGCGAGCATGTTTGAAGCAGAAGTCCGAAAACGAACGCAAGAATCACAGAAGTGGTTAGATGAGGGTGCCTGCATGCGCGCTTTGCTGAGGACGGCGGCATTATTCCATTTCTGTCGCGACGAGTTTGCTTCTTTCCTGCATTTTGCGGCATTTTGTCTCGGGCTATTTCTTTGTATCATCCCTCTGATCTCAAGCCGGCGGCGTCGAGTACAACAAAAATAGCATCACCCTAAGGGCGGAAATAACTAAGTCAAACAATATTAGATAGAAAAAACGGTTAAAGTGCAGGCGAGCTGGTGTAAGTTATGCATAATGATTGAAAACCTGAGACTGTGGTTTGAAAAACGGAAACACGTGAAGTAAAGAAAAAAGGGACAGACAACGTCTGTCCCTTTTTCTCCTACATCCGTGTTTCCGATTTTCAAACTATAGTCTCAGGATTTTCAATCATTAAATATTAGATAGTGGTGGCGGAAACCGACAGGAGCCCCGATATAGTTTCCGTGGCATAATATTTGACCACCACCGGACATCTGCAGTGGTATAATTGGCGAGCTTTCTTTTTGTTGTCTTTTTTTGTTTATATAGCTGGGGTTTGTAGTTTTATTCAAAACGTTTGTTATAATGACTATTACTTGACATTCTTTATATATCGCAACTGATTAACACTTTAGTCATGCCGATATAGATATATTTCTGGCAAAATTCAAGGGGTTTCAGTTGAAAAATTAAAAAAGACATGGTGATAAATATCAACACGTTTCTGTACCATTATTTCGCATTTGCCATGACTTTCAATTAAACATTGTCCCACAATTTAGTTGGAAATAAACAGAGTTTCTGTCTCACAATGTTGTTTCTTATGAATTTTTAGATAATGAACTATATCCTTTCATTTGTGCAGACGCCGTGCGATCATAAATAACACTTATCACCTTGAGGAAATCCGATTGAACGAGTGTCAATTGTAAGGGATCTTGGTGTGTTCATTGACTGCGGATTAACTTTTAAAAATCATGTCTCTTTTGTTGTCAGCTCTGCAATGAAAGTTTTAGGAGTTATATCGCGTTTGACCAAGCATTTTAAAAAGCCCCATTGTTCAATACATCTTTTTCAGTCTTTAGTGGTTTCAAGGCTTGAGTTTGCTTCGGTGATTTGGAATTCATTATCTGTAACACAGGCTTTGATCATAGAACGTGTGCAAAAAGATTTGTTCGAATTGTCTATGATAGATGGACTGGACGACGCGTGTATTATGACTATGAATGCTTACTAAATAGATTTTCGCTGAAGCTTTTATCACACAGAAGAACAGTCCTTGACTTGGCATTCCTGCATAAGATCATTAATGGTGCCATTGATTCTTCATGGCTTATTAGTAAAATCAATTTCCATGTTCCTTTCCGCGCGACGAGACAGTTCACCTGTTTTGATATTTGCTCACCATGCCGTGTGTAACCTCTTTCTCGTTTACAGACATTATATAACAGCATTGTGCCACCTCAAGTTGACATCACCACACCCTGCCTACATTTCGCTGTCAGTTGGACGAACTTATGGTCACTTCATAGCGCGTCAGTGTATATGCATGTATATTTCTTTTTTTTTAAATGAGTAGGATTATTGTTTAAGTATTTCTATTGTGCGAGTTGGTGTACCTAAGAGAAGGCCGCTCGGCTGTTTTAGGAGCACCCGATAAAGATTATTATTATTGTTATTATTATTATTATTATTATTATTTAAACTGCCACAGCTTTCAAGACGAAAGGTAAGTACGTCCATCTGAGTTGAGCCGAAGTTTATAAAACTTAGATTTCAGACAGTATACTGCAAGCGCAACTCTGAAATTATAGTCCTCCGGTATGCTCTGTGATATGCCCTTCAATTTCAAGGCACTCATACGTAGAAACCAATTTGGCGTTTTCTAAGTTTATCAGTATGTCCCTTTATCATATAAGAGGTGTTTTAATTTGAGACTATATCTCCTCACAAAAGAATTGGTACAAGCGATAAGTTTTAATGCAGTTGTTAAAAGAGCTTCACCCATATGGTATTCCAAGACGATATGTTAAAACGTATTCGCATTGCATACCTTATAAGTATTTGTATCGTGGCATGTCCTTCTCGTTTATTAAGATTATAGTATTTAGCATGCTTTAGTGCTATTCAATTTTAAAAATGACTACCATATTTTTGTCGTTATGGTCGCCAGAGCAAGGAGACTGAAAAGTATAATCACGGAACCTATACAGAATACTTCATCAGGAAGTAAGCAGAAACTCAGCAGAATTTTTATTGACAGGGCTAAAGAATATCAACTAAGAATATCAACACACATTCAACGGAAACTCGGCAGTTGTTTTTGTAGACAGATGGAGCAGGAAGTAAACTGAATGCTTTCCAACATGTAATAAGGAGATCTGCAGATATTATGTTGGCAACGTCAATAGAAACTAAGCTTAGAAAGTACGATAGAAAGTAAACAGAAAAGAGGGCAAGAATTAATTTTGACACTGTTAAGAAGTCAAAGTCAAGTGGAGCTCATCTGAGAGAACAAAATGTCAACATGTTTTCAATAAAAATTTTGATAACATTTTGTCCCCGCTCATTTTGAAAATATTAGTTATTCACGAATCCCTGCAAAATAAAAAAGACAAAGGGGATAGTCTGTCTAGTACTCAGTTTGTTTTGAGTGTTTAAACAACTGAGAGAAAATGGTAGGTGATGCCAATGGGGCGAAACAGGTGAAGATCGGCCATAATATGTTTTATGTGGTGTTCAGCTATAGCGTAAAAGCACCTAAACTATATTGCTTTGAATGATAAACCGTTCAATCCACTGCACTAGGGGATGGAAACCATAAGAGAAATTAAGAAAGACCAGGCACTATGAGTTTGAAGAAATCATTTAAATATATAATGAAAAACAAGCAATAAAAAAAACTGAAGGAAAGCACTGTAGCTCGGAAATAAGAACAATAGATAATGAAAATAGTTTGTTTATATAAAAAATGTGAACATTTTCCAAACATCGTAATAACAACGCGTTCACTTACATTTATTCACTCGTGTTCGGATTGAAAAGCACAGGAGCCATTAAACTGAAAATGACCGCATGCCTCTCCGCGAAAAAGTTTGCACCGAAATGTGTTCACTGGAGTGACTCCAAAAATATGCAGGATCTGTGCTGAAAGGTGCCCAACATAGTTCAGGCAACAGGTATATTCAACGTTAATCGGTACGTTGTGCATGAACGTTCATCGCGAAAGATATATTTTGGGGCACAACGATGGAAACAACCGCATCAAAATATGCCACCCGGAGCAATAACGACCGCCCAACAAATCTATAAATAGCATATAAACGAAATTATATTTCCTGTGGATCCACCTGGTAGCTTATTGAAGCCATAAAGGCACGCTAAGCAGCAAAAGTATTATTCTTATACTTATTAGTATGTTTTAGTAAAGTACTTTATTCAGACGTCTTTGTGTCAAAACAGCATTACCACAAAGCGCACGTTTACCGCAATCGTGCGAATCACGCGAAATAACTAGTTTTCAAGTATCATTTGGAAAACGGTTTGTTTTCTCTAGCGCTTTCACGTAACCATCAAGGATCTTTATTTATTTATTTTATTTTATGTTTTTGAACGGTTTTAAAAGCTTTGTAGGTGTATTGAACCGATCAAATCATATATCTAGGTAAAACTTTTCAAAAGGTTTATAACTCCCTTAGCCATGGTTTATTGCGACACGGCAGAAAACAAAGATCTTATTCTAGCCCGTGAGATGCATATTTCTTTCTAAAGCACTTTGAACACTACTGCTTAATCCAATAAAGTCCAGGTAACGGGGGCTAATACACTTTGTCTTTTTTCTTTAAAGGTTTTAATGTATTTTTATACAATGTGCATTATAGATAACTTGTCTTCTATACAAAGTCTAACGTGAGTAATGTTCAATAGAGTAGACACAGGTGAAAAATCAAACCAGGCGACTTCGTAAGAGAAACGATTTAGCGCGAGGTACTGAGCCTACTTTCTATTGATTTTGGAGGAAAAGCTTTTAGAGTCTATAAAAATTTACATGAAACTGGAACGTAATCTCCGGGCCCTTAAAGCTTTACAGTTTTGTTGTATTTGCGCTTAAGATTGCGAACGTCCGTCTATTGAAATATCTGTACCCCGTGCAAAAAAGCAAAAGAAAACAAAAAAACAGATGTTTATGTCCCTAACGTTGAATATAAGAAAATGGACCTTGTTCAGTAAAAAGCACCCAGAATGCAGAAAACCTCGGATATGTTTATCATGAAGGAAAGACCTTAGAGTCTTTTATAGTTGTTTATGTTCGTAGCTGTATAAAAGCAATGTAATCTCATTTGCCTAGCACAACCCAAACTTTTTTTAAATGTAGCTTAAAGCTAACGTCGATCTTGAGCTTACGAACGATGTGTGATATTAGAGTGTAACAGTGGAGTGTTTTTGCTAAGTGTGACACAACTCCTCTCCTTTTAAATGGTGCCCACTAATAGTTCTCCTTGAGAAAACTATATAAAGGTCCCGGTATCTCATTTTAATAAAAGAATCTCGCACTTTCAAAATCAGACACAAATTTCCTGAATTTTTTGACATATAAATCTATACGAAGTTTAAGAGTATTAAGTGCATGGTTCTGTAACATATGTGATTGTGTTTTGAAATTACTGACTTCTCAAAAGTGATAAGTTGATTCATACCTGGCGGAACGATTCATGAGCACAACATAAATATGGTAAGGAAAGTCTCGTGCCATAGTTGGTCCTCTTAAAATAACTTAAAAAGCCGTTTCTTTTGTTCAAGTTTTAATATTACTAAAGTATGGAAAAAACTGAACGTATGCATTAATATGTTAGAAACATGCGTTAAATTCACATTAAAACATTTATTAGATTAAATTATCTAATTGTTTGGTACAAATATAAAACATTTCTTGATTTAAAAATATCTGACGTAAATATCTGCTGCTCAATACATCATGCGTACTTGAAAGCACTATACATTCTATGTAACATGTTCCTGTATACCTCGCCGATTATGTCAGAAAAATATCCTAAATATTTTAAATGTTACACTCTGAAAATGACGCGCATCTTTCCTTTTTGAAGAGCACTTAGACAATTTGAGATGCGTCTCTAAGTCACGTTTTACTTTATTCCGTCACACACCACTGGAATGTCGACAAGTTATTATTTAGTTCGAAAGGTTTCTTAATGCACGGCATTCGCTAAGCTCTTCATGAATCTCAGTGTTTGGCTTTCTTGGTGCTCTGGTAGAGGGTATCAGTACAGAAAATATTAAGAGTGTAATATTTTTAAGCCGAATTTAGTTAAATAGTATTGATGTTCCTCTTTATAAAGTTACTCCACATTCACGTTTGCCAGCACCTATGCGCATTGATTATTGGCAATTTTAGAATCAGTTGCCGCCTTCGTTTTAATATTATTCTGAATGCAGAAATTGTTCGAGCTAATAGAGACAATTTGAAAAAAGTCGCAATATGGTGGATATAACGGCTGGCCCAGACTGCGTAGTTTCTAAACGACAAAAAGAAGTTTCCGTCGTTACAGTCATTCCGCGTTCAGGAAATATCTGTTACTCATCTAGTTTTAATACTTTTCTATGATATGTGCTTAGGTTTTCAGATTCTACTTCATAACGAGCAACCTAACCTCCAACCTCTGTAGCATTCGTGACTTCTTCCCTTAAATTAATTATTCAAACGCTTCACTCTCCCGCACAACCCACCCTCCGCTTCAAATAAGAGGAAGAGTTTGCCTGCTCCCAATAATCCGGTAAAGTCTAGACACTCTAATAAAGCAATCTCGCACAGCTCGATAAGGTAATATTCGCAATTATACTTTTTTAGGTGCATGGCATTGCTCGTCAGGGTGACGCGTAACAGGACAGCTGACTTGAAAGAAATCCCTGAACCTTTTGACCCGAAACCCGACATTAAAATTTATACATTTCGACTGCTGTCAACTGCCCTCGAATTCGAACAAACCATATACAACAAGGGACGCCCGGTGAAGAACTATGCGGGTTTCTCTTTATGCATTACCCCGCAATCTTCTTCCAAAGAACGGGCGCTTCCAAAGAGAGTAAACTTGTTTATCACCCTTTTAGATCAACGAGGACACATATGTTACTAAATAATGTTACAATTGATGCATACCCGATACCAGCTTCGCCCCTCCGTGTTTGCCACAAAATAAATGACACCATATACTTCCTGAAAAACGATGCGACCTTGCCCAGTTCTCCGTTTGATGGTAGAAGGCTTTGCCACCAAAAAGCGTTACTTGAAACAAACAACCAAATCCTCGAAGGGTCTCCACTAAACAAAACGGGCCTTCCCGGCCGCCAGGCAATATGTCCCGTGTCCAGTCAGTAGCTTCCTTTTGCAAATCCTACTGAGATACACACGCAGACCAGCAAGCACATATCTATTTAGATCCCCGTCTCCAGCGAGAACGTTCACGGGTTGTATCGCCACGTCTGGCCGGATATCGTTCGCCTGCTGGATTTCCGCACGCCGAGGGTGAGCTAGCCCCGGTGTCTCTACGCACTTTGTCAGCGGTGTCGTCCTTCGTCGCAGTCGCTTCTTTTGGCGGTGTACTACGCGGCCTGGAACGCTTCTTTAGACTCCTGTGTCTACCGTTTCTCCGGCCCGTCCATCGCAAACCTTCCCGAATGGGGTAACAAATTGCGTCACGGGAGCCGGCTTGTATCGGATGTCGCGATCCTGGCGGTTGGTCGTAAAAATTCTGGTCAAAAAGGGCGAGAAAGTCGCTGTCGTCACGGCGTCTCATCTTGTGTCTGCTTTGGTTTCCGACAGCTGGCTGGCTGCACAAAGACGTACAGAAGGACAGCCGTCTGCAGCAGTTACCTCGGCCATCGTGCCACCGCCAGTGTTCTGGCAGGAAACAGCATGCCACTTTATGACGTCATGAGGCAGACGTCGGGTCACTACTTGTGCAGACACAGTAAACACACAAGCCGGCGACGCCCCTCAGGCACCAGGGTTCATACGACGGTGTGGTATTTTCGTGTGCATCGATCCGCGCTCACTTGTAGGGGTGTCAACTGCAAACAAATGTATTTTCTCGCCCGCTGACAATACTAACCAGCGCGCGTCTTCGGACGACGTGCCAGAACGCCCCAGAGTCGACGCTATAGTTGGTGGGCAGTCAACCATGGTTCAGGCAGGTTTACGTTACGTGAGCTCATTGTTGCAGGCAATAAGTTCCACTAAGTGACTGATCACTCAAGAAACATTGCGCATGGCGAGTTTTGATCATCTTCGTTACCACTTCATAGTTAATGAGATTAAGGCATTAGAACGCCGAAGAAAGCATCAGGAAGAGGGAACGCAATAATTCACGCCCTGTATTTCTTAAAGAGGAGGTCACTACAGCTCTCATGTTCACTCTCAAAAGCTGGAGTTTTTGTTCTACCTTTATAGAGTTAGAGCCAGAATAACACAGCCTATCGTTTAATCCCCAATATGCCATGATGCATTGTGCGTTAGGCATAGCCATCGTTACTAAAACACTCATTTGGGAAACTCTACCTTGATACCTGGGCCGCCGGCGTCCACCAAGACCGAGCTAAACATGATAACAGCTCCACCCTTTAGCGATGAGTTGAAACATAAAATTTGCTTTATATGGCTGCTGCTAGAGTCACTGAATGTTTCAGAAGTACCGAAACTCTCAGGCTCAAAATGCCAAAATGGCGGATCAATATTTTTTTCTTTTACTGTTGTTACTATGACCTTCTTAGGAAGCATGTTTTTGCGTAAAAACAAACAGAAAAAAGCTCCTTTGTAGAAACTTTTATTGGAGACCAGTGCAAAATGACAGGAGCGTGATGTTTCTATACGATTTTGGTTTACAGGGTTTTGTGGCGCAATTAATATTGTTTTTATACAGTCATGTCTCACCGGTGACTTCAGTTAGCGCGTCCCGACCTGGGTGCTTCGTAACTTCGTAAAGAATGCCGGCGCGTCCCGTCCGCTTGTGCAGCGTTACTAGAACCACTCAGTCGGGAAACTGCCATAGAGCCTACACTGTTAGCAAGTCCCGTGTATTTAGTGAATATTTGGGGTGAAAAACACGCTATTTACACAAATTACCATAAATTTACACGTTGAGTAATGAGTAATTCGTTCAAAAATCATGCGAGGTTGTAAAAAACGTGTTTTGGTTCGGTTATACACGCACAGCCGTGTAGCCGACCTCGAAAACACGCATCAGCCCCGGCGACGAACGCAGCATTGCCGGCTATCGAAGCATCGGAATGCTTGGGGACACACCTAGAAAGATCCGTGAAGACAAATGCCGCGGAAAGAAACATGTCTCGGAGACAGAGAGGCTCCAAATGCAATTGCGGCATGTCGGGGGACGGGGCGAACCAGGAGCCTTCGGCGCTTACCGTGCTCGCTGCCATTTTTTTCTGGTCGATGGCAATGCGGCTTCCCTGTTGTCGCCGAGGTTTGTATTTATTTTAGGGGTCTTGATAATAGTTCCTCACACACCACAAATACAGTTATGGGTGTAATTACTCCTTATAAACAGTTAAAATGGATATAAAAAGCGTGCCCTCGATCTGAACACGTGACATTGCAGTTGGTTTCGTTTTGGCTTCAACCCTTCAACTGCAAGCGAAGGTGCCGCCGCTTCCCATGCAACCTCCTCAGAATTTACGGCGCTCCGGGGTGGCCAGTGTTGCTGCATCTGTAGGTCATCTTTAAGTTAGAGCTGACAGAAAAAATCTGGCCACGGCGCAACGCCGATGTACGCTGGAAGCGAGAGCCGGTTTGCTTTCGTTGTTTTTGTATGGTCGGAGCAAATCTGGCAACAACGCACGCTGTTTTGCTTCGACGGGAAACCAGCAACAACGCACGTTGTTTCGCTTCGACGGGAAGCCAGAAGCTCCGCTGTTTGCGAACACATGTAGCGAGGACGTGACCGGAGAAGTGCCCCTGTGATGTTCCCGGAAGACGGAAAGTGTCATTCGTAATCGTCGTGTGTGCTTCGAAAGCGAAGGGAGTCGCAGGATCCACGAGTGCGCGACCACAAGCCAAGGTTCACGACAGCGCTGCGTTGAGTGCGGCGATCTCGTTCTGTTTGGTGCAACACGGCGATGCGAGTAGAGCTGAAACGTTCGTGGTGTGTGGTACGGTGCTTGGAAGTAGAAAGCCACATTAACCCGGAGCGCAAATTGGTTGTTGTGGCGTTGAGTTTAACGGGTTCAGTTCCGTCGTCGTCAGCTGATCCAGTCCAGCTGGGGCGAGCGTCTTTAAAAGTAAATCTTCCTTAGTTCCGTTTCAAAATGTGGAAGTATCCCGACGGATAGCGTGAGTAAAAAGCTGCGGGTGTTTTCAACAAAATTACGTCGTTTTAATTGAACAATGGACTCCGGATTGTTGTCCTAAATCTGCCGTTTTTATGCTTCGTGTTGGACTGCGTTTGCACAGCGACGTGTTTGCACAGCGACGCACACCGCTCGAGTAGATGATTAGGTCCTGCAAACGACCGGTTATGCAGAATTTCAGGAAAACTTAAGTCACCACCGATATTTTCCTGTATATCTCGTGTGAATTTGTTGCGCACATCATGCGGTGTGAATAAATTGGGGCAAGATTTCCTACCTGCCCACAGATGCATGAACTGAGACCATTTTCTACGTTGTGAACATAGTGCTTTTCCTTTATTTTGGGAAGAGGCGTTGGTGCATTTATTATGGTATAATCACTTGAGAGTTGAGAAGTCGGAGAAAGCGAGCAAGCTTTCCCAACTTGTCTCTTTTTCTCTCTGGCACTGCCCCTAGTTTCTAAAGTTTCAGTTTCAGTAGGCAATGGCATACCTACCAGCAGGTACAAACTGCTCTAAAGCAGGTAAAAGGCAGGGGAGGTCAGGACGGTGCGCTTTTCGCAAGGTGACGGTAAATGCTTTTGCGAGGTATGCGGAATATGCAAGCGATTTTGTTACGCCCGTTGTTTGCGTCTCTCCAGCAAAAGGAATAAGATGATCTACAAAGGCGCAATCACAAGCCAAAATTTACGATAACAGTGCGTTTGCTTCGGTGGTCCGTGTAGTTGTATTTTACACTGCTTCCTGCAACACCGTGTCATGACGAAGAGGTGGAACGGTCACGGTTTGTGCTAGCCTACCGGTTGACAGAAACCCGCATCGCCCGCATCGGCACCGAGTGCACTTGGGCTGTTGATGCTCAAGCCTTTCATCCGCGGCTTGTCGCCAGCTGCTCCTGCTGCTCAACGGTGAGGACGCGGCGAGAGTGACCTTTGAAGTAAATGTAAATCCTCGTTCATCCAGTTATCCGGTGTCAAAGTGTGGAAGATGTCTAACGTGTACTGAGGGCGGGAACTGCGAGCGTTTTGCCTTGCTTTTATAACCGAAACCAGAGCAACGAGATAACTGCCTTGCGTACTCCAAAATGACGGAAGCAATATGTTTCGACAGGTCGAGTACGTCACCGGGGATGTAGGCGAGACGGTGTGCACTGTTTAAGCGCTTGCAGTATCCAAGAGTGGTACCCGGAAACGGACGTCAAAAGAGAAGGAGCTCGCGATTCAGCATAATGCTGTGTTACGGGCCCGTGAATCTTCAAAGTTCGGGGCGGTGGCGGTGTAAAAAAGACGCATCAGCGCCACACCAGTGATCACGAATAACACCGGTCACAAACTCCCGAGCCCCACCGCTCCACTCAACACTGACACGACAACAAACTGCATCAAAACGCCCCAAAAGTGAAGGCGTCTGCTCCCGTACTGCAACTAGCGGAAGTGAAGTGTTGGGCGGATGTCCTTCAAAAGAATATATAAAAATGCTTTGCGCAACGATCATTGTCATTTATTATTGAATACATAATGATAAAATCCCCAATAACTTATTTTTCTATCTGATTCCAGCTAGCCGGACTGCTCATAACACTGGCTAAGCAAGAAAATAACAAATAATTGAACTTTTTCATGACCGGTTTAATATTTAAGGTTAATACATCGTTATCTTTTGCAAAGGATTAAGATTATAGATTTTGCCTCCACATGTTTTAAGTGCAAACAGATTTTACACGCGGCTGTCCTTTCCGCCGTGTTTTGTGTGTTCTTCTATAAATCTGTAACAGTCAGCGACCAAAGAGCTCACCCGCACACGTCAAGCTTATATACCTCGCGGGGAAATGAGCGTGTCGAATAGGAAGTGTCGGGAGTATTGTCGTTGTAGTGAGTGTGATTGTATATATGTCTGTGTCGGTGCTGTATAATATGTGGTTCTTCTGATGTCTGTATGATGTATGTGTACTGCTACGCGCGATCATTCCTAGAGTACAAATAATTATTTTTTTACAAGCTGCTAGACATCTCACTAGGTGGCGCAAGGTACCTCCATGTTTCAGATATTTACTTGAGTTATATGTCCACGTAAGTTTGGCATTCGTTTGTCTGTCTAGCAGTTGCGTTGTATTAGTGGTTGGAGCTACCAACGTCCCTACTCCTAGGTGGCACGAGTTGTTACCTTATTCGAATATTTCGCTTGGTCGAGTCATTTATCTACTTGAAGTTCAGCGTTTGTTCATCTCTATCTGTCTAGCAATCCCGTCGCAGCTACCGTCGCCGCTGACGCACGTACTTTCGCACGTAGCGACGTCGGCTGGTCTAACGCAGCGATGAAGTTTATGCAAGTTTCGTCCGCTTAAAAGCCGACGACAGAGTAGGCATATGGAAGTTGCGCAGGATATCGGAGCGTAAAGGTGAGCGAGGCCGGGGCTACGGTGGGTACCAGCGGGGCGGCGCCGTCCTCCGTAGCCGTTCTCCGTTAGTCACCTCGTCCTTGCTCTACTAGACATGATGCTAGCGATTGGAGACTGTATTTACTGCGCATAAAAGACATCGAACGAGAGCAAGCGTGTCCTGTGTGCTCTCACCGCTTCGCCTGTTCTCGGCTGCTGGCCGCCATGTTTTATAATAAACACGCTATGCCCTGTTTCGTGGAAGGCAGACACGGTGTATCGTGTTAAGTTTACACGGCACCTCATGTGTAAACGAATAACGCAGATGGCTGCGTGTAAAACGAACACGTTTCGACGTGTCCGCTATGGGACAACGGCTTATACGCCTGGACGTGTTATTTTTACTAGCAGTGTACTCTGAAAAAGTGTCACCGATCCGTACTAGAGAACCGAACTAATAGCAATTCGCCGCGCCGCCATTTCTCCCGCAGCGGCCACTTGAAGAACTGCACGTGACTTCTTTTTGGGGTTTAATCGGCCATTTTGGCGCCGAAACAGATACGGTGGAAGGGGTTTCAGGGGTGCCATTTCTTATTTTGTGAAATTCAGCGGTGAAGTTTATTTTGCCGTCCTGATGTTGCAGCAGACTTTGAAAACTTAAGGTACTCCATAATGAATATCTGATGTCGTTTTTCCAAACTTTAATTTTACGACTCATGTGTACGCGCAGTGTTAGGTATTTTAAATTGAAGAGAGGATAGGGTAAAAATACATTGTTTTCACAGGCCCAAGTGCCGATACGCTACACCCTAGAAAAGGATCTTCGCATTTCGCTGTCGCAGAGCTTGGTGTAGGTCAGTCATTGCAGTCTAGCAAGAACCAATGTGAAAGGCGAGAACATCTTTTGGCTGGATACCTTGTACTCTAAACAGAAACTGTGCGTAATTGCAACGCCTCGTCATTCCCTGATTGCACTTTGCAGGCTGCAGTACTAGACCGCCACTCATCCAAATAAAAAGCACAACCGCAGGTAGTTTTCTTCTTACAGAAAAACCCCAAATCAAGCTAACTAGTGCAATTCTCCTTGTATAGTCATACACAGGGTTAGAAACTCCGTGCTTGGGTTTAATGTTAACGTAGCAGCCTGAGTGAGTTGGTTGCTTATATTAACACACACTACTGCACACTACTGCAAAGTACACTCACACTGTACACACAGTTCTTACACACAAAAAAGAAAGGAAAATTTAAATGAACCGCGCTGTAGAACTGCGCGCTTCGTTTGAATTTTTCTTTTTCGTGTGTCAGGCTGTAGTGTGTGTTGGTTTTATGCTCGGACTCATTTCTGAAATATGTATTCCTTGGCGTTCGGCTCAGAGCTAACCGATTAACTGAAAAAATCAAACCAGTCGAATGGCCTTTATCTTGATAATTAACGAACTGCAACACCACAGGGTGGCCCGACTTACTGAAAGGACGGTGGCAATATGCTTTTCTCCAACGAGAAACAAGGATATGAGAGGCCCTCGGCACTCGAAGTGCATTCCGCACCATGGGGTCTTTGCAAAACGCGTGAGGAATGCCGCGCGGCCCTGCCATTATAAGCGTTCGAAAATTATGGTTAATGACAATCATTTTTGAACATCGCACGCGTGTCTTGGTAGAAAATCACCGTATATAAAGTGGCTTTTTCTACCCTAAAACAATTACATCAGTAACTTTCTTTTGTGTTTCACTCCGGCAGCCAATTAGCGCAATCTATGGGGTGTGGGGATGAGGGAGAAACCTTTGATCCTAAAATGAGATCTGCGATCTGACTGTCAACATGACCTGAGAACGTGAAATATCCAGCTCAGTGCAACCTTGCCGGCTTCCTTTTTTATGTAAAGTTATTTGCGGTTTTGTTATTCGCCGACTTCTCTCCACACTTCATTGATTGGCTCTCAGCGTGACCTGCCGCGAAATCGACACTCAGAAATTGTTATAATTGTAGAATTCATAAGTCACTCAGTCCACACATCCTCCGGCACTCTGTATGAGCAAGAATTATTGTGGTTTGGTGACAAAATTATGATTAAAATCATTCTAAAAACTAAAAATAAATAAGGAGAAGAGGACATGTAAGGCCTACGCACCACAGTCCTGCCGTCATCGACACCATGACTGAACAAAGATCAGCTATTTGAATGTTTGGGTAATTTATGCTGAGTTCTTTAGTTTTAACAATTATTCAGCACGCGAAACGAGTAAAGCATGTAATACGTTTGCGTTTACTCCCCAATTTCTGTTTATTAGAACTGCAATATTTAGTTGGCACACGGAGTGACCGTTTTAGCACGGTCAAGCGATCACCGAGTTTTTCAGTTTGTTTTTTCTTTTCAGCTCACCGTAAAACTGCTTGTTTTCATTGAGGGTAGTAATCTTGAGCGGTATTGTTTCATTGCTCTGAATATTTTGTCTTGGTAAAATTCAAAAAAATGACGATGTCGTGTTTGCCCTAACAATGTCCCGCATTGTACAGTGCTCACAAACGTTCTCACCACACCCGAACGGCGTGTTTTCACATGACTGCACTACCGCGAAGGAAGCCGAGCAACGGCTCCTTGACGTAGCACTTTGAGATAGCTTGTTCAGAACTGCGTCAACGAAAACAGGTGCTCGACTGTCGCCAGTCGAGCACCTTTACTCTCCCATGAGTAAAGGTGCAGTTTGCGTGTTTCTGTATATGTTTGGTGAGTACTGTACATATCTTATAAATAACATTAACTTGTCCATTTCCAGAATAATACGTGTATAACAATCGTTGCTATTAATGAACAAATATCAAATGCCAATGAGCTTTTTTTATTTTATTAGCAGAAACTGCAGTATGAATCCGTGTGTAATAAGACATCACCGCCTAAAACCTCACTTGACCTTAGATTCACTGGGCCTGACGAAACTATAATGCTACTTCGCCATGTCAACACGCTTGTGCAAACTTACACCACTTCATTGGAATGCCCAAGCAATACAACTAAATGGGCCCTGTCCATTCGAATGATGCAAAACATTCGTAACGGCTATCTTAATGTTTGGAAGAAAACAATCGTTTCGTGTCTCTCATATATTAGAATGAAAATATAAATAAAAAGTAGACTATCTAGATACAACGACAACGACAACTTTCACTAATGTGCGTGGTTCTTCCTGTGCCTAACTCTGGATACATAAAGATAGCCTAATGGCATTTTGAGAGGGCAACGTTTCGTTACAAAATCAATTATTTAGAAGTGCCGCATTCACACCCTCACATTTTTGTGTATCGCGAGCGCAAGAAAGTGCTAAAACAAATTCATCGGAAATAAAACTTTAACCGAGGGTCTTTTCCCTATCTAGCCTTAGGACAATTCCATTAACGACCAAAAAAACTCGCTACGACTACATTTCCTACGCAAGGAACTGAGTATTTAATAGAACAAATATGGGATGCTTTTATTACTAAGGTTATTTCTGCCCTCATCGTCCATATCCTGGCATGAAGACGAGATAGGAGGCCCGCGACGTGTCGCTGAAGAATTTAATTCCTTTTGTCTGGTGATGAGGGCAAAGATAAAATGAACTAATACTTGTAGCACATAGAAACTTTAAAAAATGGTGAAATTAACAAGAAAAATATCGTGCAGGTGTGAAGGTGTCCTTTTTCAGGATTTTTCTTTTCTCGGGTACATATCAATTTAATGCTTAAGAGATGGTACGAAAAGTTTCAGGTAAAAATACTCGAAGAATAAAATTCCCCGAGGGATAGCCTAGCAAAAAATTCAGCGCTAATGGCGGAAGCTCCTCGGAGGCCAGAAAAAGCAAGCGAGAAGCAAAGTTCAAAGAAATGACGGCTCACTTCTTGGAAACAAAGGATTTTTTTAAAAGCAGACCTGTAGCGTTTTTTTTTTGCATTTAATGTTGTTTTTAGATTACGATTCTTTTGTGGGTTCTTTTGCGCAAACCGTCCTAACCGCAGAAACGGAAAAGTAATAGAAAATCTTGTATTCGTGTACAGTAACACCTGCTCGAACAGAGAGACAACTTATTTCGACTTTATTTAAGGAAAGAGCTGTGGTACTCGTACTGCATCCCATCATCAACATCTTCTTTACGACGTAATAAGCCAGTAAGTAATTTAAGGACCCAGCAATAACTAAACATGTCCGCCTATTTCACGATGTTTCTTGCTAAATGTATTGGCCCTGGTCACCTCCGAAGATGTCAACAGCGTGATTGATCCCGGCTATTGAAAGCATCGTGCCCGATTTCCAGCGATGACGCTGGACGTTTACGGCTAAACTTTATTGCCTTTTTCAACAGGTTAGCTTCTTCACCCGGTTTACGCGATACGTTCTCTTGCCTCGAATTCGCCGCACGTATGCAGAGGCGCCGCGGGCGGCACGGCGCCTCCGCAAACGTAGAACGTCCGCATACAAAGGGCGCCCGCATACGCACGACATCCGCATACGCAGGCTCCACGCATATGCGGACGTCATCCTCGACGTTGTCCTAGAGGTTTTTATTGAGGTCGTCTAGAGGTCGTCCTCGAGATGGCCTAGAGATCGTCCTAGGGGTTATTCTAAACGTCATCCTGTCAGACATCGTTCTCGGCATCCTCCTAAACGTCGTCATTGAGGTAATCTTAGAGGTCGTCCTAGCAGTCGTCCAAAACGTCGTCTTTTACGTTGCCCTTGACGTCGTCCTAGGGCCGTCCTAGAGGTCGTTCTTGAGGTCGCCCTAGAGGTCGTTCTTGAGGTCGCCCTAGAGGTCGTTCTAGACGTCGTTCTCTAGGACGCCGTCCTAGCAAGCAGAGCAAAACTGCGCCGCGCATACACGGAGCAGCGGTACGCGCATTCACATTTGCGCCCTAGCTCGAAGCAATTATTGGCTTGAGCTACTTGGTAGATGGTCAATGATGGTTATAAAACAGCTTGAACATTAATCGCTTGTAGAGGCAGGGCAAGAGACACATATGAAGCTGTAGTGATGGTGGGAAGACAACTTGAACACTAAACGATCACAAAGAGACTGAAGATTAAACAATTACACCGAGGCGAAGCAATCACTCGACTTCTAAATGGCGAGCTGCAGACACGCTGATATCAACGATTGCGTCGTAAACCAATATTAAAATAAATTCTTTACTCAAAACTTCCGTCATCGTATTCACAGTGAGGTGCGACGTGAGTCTTATGACGAATGCTATCGCAATTCCGAGACAACCAACAATAGTGATTTCTGCAGCAAATATTTCTTTTGTGATTTATTGCGCTACCTTAACCTCGTGTGTTGTGTGATTCTATCGCGGTTGTTTTTGACTCGTTTTATTTATTGTTTGCGTTTTGAACTGAAATGTAAAAATTAGCCATCGTCCAGGCATTCTTGAGCAACTGCAGAAATCCTGGAATATCAAAACGCCTCCTCGCGACAACTAAATTTAACTCAAAAAGAAGTTAGACTCCCAAAAATCTCAAATAATAAAAGGTTGGCTTTAGTTGAGTCAAAAGTAGTGTTGTTCTTAGAAATCGCACAAAGGGTCGAAGTCTGGGAGCGTTCAGTTGAAAAGTTGTATTTTCGATTTGTAATAATAATGGACACGATTTATAATTAAAGAAACTATAGTGAAATGAGAAATCACGAAGTCATGAAGTGCATGTGTGCCGCTACGACGACTCCAAGCTTCCACTGCCATTTTCAAGCACACCGTGAAACTTTTCATTCGCAAGCAATGAGAAGGGCCGTCACTGGCACGTATTGACCACGAAGGCGAATGATGGAAAAAGACGTCTTACGCCCAGGTGGCTTGCTCTTCTTCGAATGTAACCGTTGTATTATAGAAAAAGTGAAAAAAACGCAGGCAAATCAGTTACGTAACGCTATAATGATAAAGACAGAAACCGGGAACAAATAATGAAGCTGGATACCCGCCCACACCGTCTCGAAGAATCATCCGTTCATCCAACCATAACTCGCCATGCAAGCAAATAAGTCATCGGGCTTGTCTCAATAACGCTTTCAACCGTAAAAATAAAGGATTGGGTGATTACACCTGATAAAATAATTAGTACGTTTTTAGTATTTCAAATTGTTCGCCCTTTATTTCCTCGTAGACGTCAATTTATAATAATTATAAATTATTATAAATTATAATAAGCATTTTACGGAAGGAGCCTCCTCCATTACAGTGACAAATATCTGTCTAAAAAAATTGAAGATTAGAAGCGTAGGAAGGATTAAATATCAAAGATGGTCCCAAGTCTTTTTGCAGGCACCCTCGGGTGATATAATTTTTATGTAAAGATATTTTGTTTTCATACAAGAGGGCCCAAGAAAACAAATTATAATAAATATTGAGACACACTGATCAAAGATATTCAAGCTCCAACATCAAGATACGATGCTGAACAATGAGATTCATTAAAGAGAACTAATTCTACCAGACAGCCTCAAAATAGCGTATAATGGATTACTAAGTGTGATAGACCTTAGTTGAGATCAGAGTGTCGAACCGGAACCGAACCGAACCGAAAACCGGAACAGAACCGTTATTTTTAGCCGAACCGGAACTGAACCGAACCGAAATCTTCGCCGCCATCTTGGAACTGAACCGGAACTGAACCGGAAAAAATATAACGGTAACCGGTTCAAAAGGTTCACGGTAATTTTTTTTATTACAAAATGAGTTGTTTGAGAAGTAAAAATTGGCAGCTGCATTTCTATGTAGTGATCAAATTGTCATAAATTGAATTGCAATGTATAAGAAATTGTGGGTTTTCTTGGCGATTTTGTATGGGCACTACGATTAATCGTGTCACGTGGTCACGTAACGTCACGGTTTCAAGACATGCTGTCAAATAACGTCACGTCACGGGACCCCGTGGCGTAGTCGCACTACTCACCGCGTCAAGTCGACTTAAATTCAGAACGTCGATTTCCCCTCTCTTCTGCAACGTTTCGCCTGCTTCTTCCTCCCCGGCCTTCTTTTCCTCGCCCTACCTTCTTGACTTTCAACGGAATATAGATGTATTAGCGTTGTTGACACCGAGACGTCACATGCGATCACGAAAGCCCATTTATACAGAAAAGTAGCAACATCCTTTGAAGAATGCCGCATGCTACCTGGGACCAAACCAGGCGACCCTACAGTCGACGCGAGGGTGTAAAAAAGC
>JAZHYW010028674.1:0-45008 GCA_037355805.1 Ixodes ricinus | reverse complement strand
GATCCATCAGCTGAAAACGGAAGTTCCACGGACGCCAGCAACGCCGGACTCGGCGCGGTACTCGTCCAAAGACAAGACGGAGCAGAGAGGGTGATCGCTTACGCAAGCCGGGCACTGTCCAAAGCTGAGAAAAATTACTAGACGAGCGAAAAGGAATGTCTCGCTGTCATCTGGGCGTTAACAAAATTCCGCCGCTACCTGCTACGGGATCCCGTTCCACGTTGTCACGGACCACCACGCTCTTGTTGGCTCGCCAACCTGAAGGACCCGTCAGGATGCCTCGCTCGCTGGAGTCTGCGATTCCTGCGAATTCGACGTAATCATTGTGCATGACGCGCTTGCCGGAAGCATAACGACGTCGACTGTTTTTCTAGGGCCCCAGTCGAATCCCCTCCTGAAAGCACGACGACGACGATGACGCCCGTCTTCTCGGCAGTAAGAGATGCCGGATATGGGAGCACTTCAACGAGACGACCTCGAACTTCGCGCCGTGACCGACCAGCTCAAAGGTCAAGGAAGTTCAGTTCCTCGAGTCTTGGCCCGAGACTTGTCAAGCTTCGTCTTGCGGCGCGGTGTGCTCTTCAAGAAGAACGTCGGAACGAGCAACCCTGCCTGGCTGCTGGTTGTTCCGGCCAGCCTGCGAGAAGAAATCTTCCAAGCAGTGCCACGACGACCCGACGGCTGGACACTTTGGCTACAGCAGGACGCTCGCCCGGATTCGTGACAAGTTCTACTGGCCGAGACTCCCGAAAACAGTCCATCTGTACACAAGGTCGTGCCATGAGTGCCAACGACGTAAGAGGCCTCCGACGAAGTCAGCAGGACTCCTGCAGCCGATACCTGCCCCTACTACGCCCTTTCAATAGTTCGAAATGGATTTACTTGGGCCGTTCCCAACACCAACACAAGGAAATCGGCGGATTATCGTCGCGACAGATTATCTTACACGATAAGCCGAGACGAAAGCCCTGCCATCGGGAACAGCGTTGGAGGTCGCCAAGTTTTTCGTCGAGTCCGTCCTCCTTCGACACGGCGCACCTGAAGTGCTGGTCACAGGCTCGCGGGTAATCCTTCATGGCACAGCTGACTAAAGAAGTTCTTCGGCTCAGTCATACCAGCCATCGACGAACAACCGCTTATCATCCGCAGACCAACGGGCTAACCGGAGCGGCTCAACAAGACGATTGCCGACTTGGTCTCCATTTACGTCGACGTAGAGCAGAAGACATGGGACGAGGTGTTTCCGTACGTCACGTTTGCGTACAACACAGCGGTTCAAGAAACCACGGGAATGCACACCGGCTTCAACTGGTACACGGCCGGGCGGTTACGCACGATGCTCGACGCCATGCTGCCTCACGCGGCGGCTGACGATGGCAACGACGACGCTCTACTGGTGTCTCAACGCGCGGAAGAAGCTCGCCAACAGGCAAGAATCAAGATTAATGACCAACAGCGAGTCGACGCAGGCCGGTATAACCTTCGTCGCCGGGACGTCCACTTTCAACCCAAATACCGGGTATGGGTGTGGACACCGATATGGCGCCGCGGTGTCAGCGAAGCTTTTAAAACGCTATTTCGGACCCTGCAAGATCATTCGACACCTCGGCGATCTTAACTACGAAGTTCTTTCCGATGAAACGCGCCCATTTGCAAGACGCCAGCCACGACCCGAGGTGGTGCACGTTGTCCGGCTAAAGCCGTATTACGAACAACAGAACTTTGAACTTTCGTCAAAAAGTGAACTGTGAACTGTGGCTCGCGCAATTCTGCTGTCCATTTGTTGTGGACTTTTTTTTTGTGCTGCATCGGGACGATGCATTTTTATAAGTGGGGGATAATGCCGCGCAGGCGCACCGGATCGAGCAGGCAACGCGCTCGTGGCTTAACGGTTATGGCGCTTGCCTTCCCACGAAAAGCTAGGGTTCGATGCCTAGACGCGGGTACGCGTTTTTTGTTGTCTGTAATGTGAGCTTTTGGGAAATTCAAGAATCGTGTTGCTTGTTCTAGATCAGAATGTTTTACGAGCCGAAGTTTCTAGGCCGATTGTTCCAGAAGCCCCGCGTGTACAAAAAGGGCATCCGCGTGGCAAGCCAGAGTCAGTCTCGCCCCATCGTTCGACTCTGCTGCTATGCCGACTTCGACGTCCGCGACGCTGGGTTGTTATCTTCTTTTCCCTTTTTGTTTTTGGCACAAGTCCGCCCCCCATTAAACGTTTAAGTTTCCTCAGTTATTCCTTGTTTGTCACTGCGTCATTCACTGACAATATAGACTCTTCTGATCGCGCAAGTCACGCTTTTTCAAAGGGGTGTGATATAGGATAACTCTTACTCTTTCTCACAACCGGAACAGGCAACAGCAAACGAAGAATACGGACACTTTTACACCGAATCAGGCATCTCTGCGACGACCGCAGTCTCTGCCACCTTCCAGATGGCTGCACTCTGTCCCAGAGCTCCCTCACCGGCGCGCTTACTATGGCGACACTCTCATGGCCGCCAAACGGCGCACCTCCGAGTTCTAGTATATTTTATTAAACAGATTGATCCTTATATCGAAAAAAGGGGCGAATACCATTTCTTTTTGCGGCGCAGCTGATTTTGTTTACGCAAAATAAGTTTCAATTAAAGCTTGGGTGCACATAATATCTCCAAACCCACAACACATAAAGTGAGGGTTCATCTCGGTCCAATCTCAGCTTCAAGAAGCGATAATATTTTGCAAACCATCGTTCCTGAACGGTTTGTCATGGTGTGACATAATTATCAAATATTGCGGTTTTCGTTCGAATTGCATTAAACATATGATACCGCACGATACCGCTGTTAGGATGTTCCACATACTCACTGCCAAACGTGGCCGCCGCAAGCAAATACACCAAAGCCTCCTTACGTCGTCGTCTTAGACGTCGTCCTTGAGGTTGTTTTAGAAGACATTCTAGACTTCGTCCTAGATTTCGTACTTGACGTCTCCAGAGGTCGTCCCAGAGGTCGTCCTTGACGTGCGTCAGCAAGAGGTAGTCCTAGATGTCTTCCTCTAGGCGTCCCCTCTCTCTACGTCGTCCTTAGCCTTGTCCTGGGGTCGTCCAAGAGAGTCGTCCTAAGATGTCGTGCTTTGGCCCGCTTCCCTACAGAATTAACAGTCTTAAGTGTACTCAGGTAATTTGTTTTTGTAAGTTTTGTTATGGAATGAAAAAACGCGCATTTGATTTTTTAACTCCGGTGAAAAATTACGGAGCCTAATAGAATATCGATGACCAGGCTTTCCCCTAGCTGCTCCTTGTAATGACCGTGAGGAATTACATCGGTCACGTTCAGAACGGATTGTGAAAAGGCAGCGTCTTCATATTTTGTTATTGCGGGTCGCCTTATTCTGCGCTCGATTTAACAGGTCACAAAGCTGCACCCATCTGCCGAGGCTTTCCCAGCATATACGGCTCAGGCACATGGAGCACTATGATGCAAGTTCACCCGGCTGGGCAAACGCAAGGTTCCATTTCCCCAGGTTCAAACCTCTACCAAGGTATATGTATAGATGGTAGCGAAGCTTCCATAGAAGCCCATAGGCGCAAAGATGGCGGCTCATGGGGCGCAGCGCCATCTGTGAGATGTGCGGCATTTTCATTAGTCATGCTCGCCTGTGACGTGCAGGAAGTGACGCCTTATTTAAAATAAACACAAACAGACGCAATTTCCTCATGATCGTGACGTCACGATTGTTTTTGGCGCGAAACTTAAATTTTCGCCGGTGGCGCGAAATTGAAATGTTTTTCATACATAGTGGAACCTGAGACTGAGGTATGCAAGGAAAACTTCGAGGACGAGAAAAGAGGACTAGACGGTGTCTAGTCCTCTTTTCTCGTCCTCGAAGTTTCCTTGCATGCCTCAGTCTCAGGTTCCACTCTGTATGATCTACACCAGCTCGCCTGCACTTTGACCATCTTTTCTGAAATGTTTTTGTTTTTAGACGTTCTACATGCCTGCGCAAGTATCGTCCTTCATACCTTGCTTCCCGCGTCATAGTCTTGTTTGTACATATCAATCACTCCCATGTAATTTTACTTTCAAAAGAACCTGTTTTTTTATCAGTTCTGGGAACCAACAATAAGTTACTATCCTTTTCTAAGCAGGGTGTCACAGCACGCCTATGATGGCATACTTATTGTCCCTATGGCTTGTTTGCCAAGAAAGACAAAACGGCATAAGCTTGGTTTACACAGTTTATTATATACAAACTTAGAACACCACCACATGACACTTAAGTATAGAGATATGGTGTTGAAAACATAGTGAAAGGAGGTTTGGACAACTCTATACACGCACTTAATGACCTTGCTTAATACTCTCAACAGGAGGCACGTTTACGCATTTATCTTGCACTGTTCACATTGAGAGCTCGTAACTAGATTTAACCATATCAACCACAAATGGAAGTGCGGGGCCATGCATGTCTTTTGCAATTGAATGTCCACATGAATTAATGCTTCAAGAGATTTAAAATTGAGACCTTTCGTTATAGTACGTGCGCTCGCCACAAACATATTGTGCTCCACAGCTTGACTGTCTATGTGAGCGCAGGTACGCAAGAAACTGCCACAAATTGACAGGAAAAAAAAGCATTAGAAAAAGGTTATGAATTTGCTCCGTTGCGAATTGTTAGCACCATACTGACTCACTGATTTACCTTTCATCGCAGTTTGATCTGCTTTTGTATACCTGTAACAACCAAACATTAATCCAGGTTTATATTTCAAGTCGTCACACTGCACAAGTGCACATTGAACCTGGAAAACATAAAATTCTCAAGTAATTTGGGTTATATTGAAAGGACACGGTAATATCAAGGAAACCATAAAAAAGTTCCAAGTCAGTAAGAATGATAAGTGAAAGTGCAACGGCAGCGTGCAACGGCAGCGTGCAACGAAGCCCGATGATTGCACGTTGGTGCCGCTGCGCTGAATAACGTTGCTCGACACATCATTAGACAGCGCAGGCCACGAAGTACTCCCTGAACCGAAGAAACGGTCAACATTTTATTGAAATAGTCAGGAAAACCTTGGGAAAATTTGGGAATTTAGAATAAGTGATTTGGTAGACACCCTGTCCAGTCATTCGAGTGGGCGACGTAGAAAAGGAGGTCTCGCAAAATATTGGCAGGTGTTCCCCCATGAGCAAAAAAATAGCTAAGTGGCTGCTTCCAAGGCGTGTGAATGCCTTTAGCCATAAACACAAGAGCTTTGTTTGCGAGGTTATGGCCTCTTGCAGTGCTACTTTCTTCGGACCCTTCAAACCTGTCCGCAGAGGGGTTGTAAGAGAGCTCTTTCGTGACGTGCATCTCGTCAAAAACAATGATACATGGCTTGTCTTCTGGTGAAAAAGAAGCTGCACGTCTTTTGACAAGTTCGAAAACTTCTGGTTAAAAACCAACCCTCAGGGGAACACGCCGAAGCCAAAGCTGTAACGACCTATAACGGATGGGAGCCTCAACAATTGCCTACAGTAACGGTAACCCTTAGGGCTGTGAAAGTACAAGCCCAAGGCAAAGGCTTTGTTCTGGCTGCACCACCACCTGCCAAACCTGCTTGCATGGCTCATCTTCAGCTGAGCTTTCACAAGGGCAGCAATGGTTGGATACACAATGCTACGTACACTTTCAACTATCTCAGTGACAGTCAGCATTTGACGCCGTCGCTGCGGTCGTTGCTGGAGTCTCTTGTTGTGCTTCCGAAGGTGTCGAAGTTTGGCCCTCAACACGTCCATCTTCCCCTTGCCCTCGGTACTGGTGGCACAGGACCATGCAAGGGGAAAGCAAAAGCAATTATGAAACGCTTTGAGAAACAATGAAAGGAGAAATGCACCTCCACTGTAGAAAATGTGGAAGTACAAGTAAGCTTTGTGCATCATCACAGATACCTACGTTGGTGAGAAACTGCAGAAGTCGAAGTCACCGAAGCATCATATTCAGTAGGGGAAGGTTCGGGCGCCCACACGTTGTTTTCTCGAGAAGGAAGACCATGTCCATCCATCACGTAGGTGTGATCCACTACAAAAAACAAAACACAGGAAACAAATAGACAGAGTGGTCGCAAAAAGCTGAACCAGCTATAGCCGGTCAAGTACTATGCGACAAAGTAATCTTCAAAGACTGTCCTAAGCAATGCACATCATCAAAACTTACCATGAACTCTGGTTGGAGGGCTAGTCTTCGCGCTACAGGTCCGGGCCGTGCGAATGCTCCCCACATCTGCAAAGCAATGACGCAAATAAAAAATCTGTCAAAAATATCAGTCATTGCATTGTCTCAGGATGTTCCTGCGACATGGATGCCAAGCTAGATTAAAAGCGTGGTCATACATGTTTTCCACGTTTCTAAAGAAAACACAAGTACTGGGAACACACTCTATCATAGAAAGGATGGCTACTACGCGACAGTTCGAAATATATAAGAAACATGGCCTGCAACACTTCTCTGCCAGTATGCAATTGCCTTTACCTTGTACCGTAGTCGGGTGCGTTTGACACCCTGATGATGTGGGCGCACCGATGCAACTGCTGCTGGCTGTGAGGGCTCGCCCTCGCTGAGGAATTGGCCAGGGCTGTTGCTCTGGACGACATCTCCGGCACCTATGCAAAGTTCATTTGCAAAGTTAAGCACACATGTTATGTACACTAAAACAGTTCCTTGTATCTGCATGTGAAATACCTTCCGAATAAGCTTATATTCTCAGTAATAATGAAAACAAGATTTCGTGCTAACCTTCAGTGGTCAAATATGCTGGTATTGCACCACGACAGAGCCTTCCTGGATAAAGAAACGCAGACGGCTTGAAGTGCCTGGAGCATACCGCCCGTTCACGCAGCTGCTGTGCTGTCTTGTTCTGTAGGCTTGTGTTCCGGCAGACGTGAACCCAGACCCTCCGCCTGAATGAGAAGCAGTGTATTATTTTACATACCCTTGGCTAAACTGAGCAGGCCGAAACGCGTTAGTGTACATTTAAGAAATAAACAAGATCTAACAATAATGTTAGCAATAAACTGGTGACATCCTCGTACCTGGTCTCCCGTCTGGGTCCAGCAAACGCCATGAGCGCGGAGCACACTTCTGTGCCCTTGAGGTTAGATAGGTTCACAACGCAGACGATTACATTACGAGATTCTTGAGCACATGCACAGCAAGTAGACCAGATAGTCGCCAGCATGTTAGAATGACGACACCAACCACGTTTCAAGCAGTACGGATGTTTTAAGTGTTATTCCACCATAATATGAAAGTTGGTTAAAACTGAAATGTTCAGTCATTGTTTCTTATAAGGTTTGAGTAAAGCTATACGCACTCCGGAGTGCATTTCGGACGAGATGGCTATACGCACTCCGCCGAGAACTCATGCCCGTCGGGCCACCCTTTTCGAACGGCGCGTGTATCACTGGGGAGCGTGTTAACCCAGCCCCCGCCTGCGTTCACGCCGCTTCGCGGCGACAGTATCGGCTGCTAATTACAAAACGTAACCAGTACACGCCGCTTCGCGGCGTCCGGCCAGCAACCCAAGCCCCGCTGTCCCCGATCGCACCTCCGGAAAGGGAGTCCCATTTAATTCTGCGAAGTTTCGTCGACAACATTATCGCAAAAGAAATGTCGTAAACATCGCAATAATGCCTCGACAAAACAAAAATGAAAAAAAGAAAAAAAAAGTACGGCCCGCCGGGGATCGAACCCGCGTCCCCTTGCGTACAAAGCGGACGCCTTAGCCGCTATGCTACGCCATCTTTTTTTTTTTTTTTGTAACAAGAACTTTATTTACAATAAATATGCACAGCAATTTTACACTCAGCCCTTTTGCACACTGTTCACCGATGTCTGTGGAGGAACGCCAGCTGAAAAGTTCCATCCGTTCGAACGCCTGCTCAGGCGGTCCCTGACGAAGGACGCACGTGGCCTGTGTTCTGGTACCATGGGAACTCCTCACAGCACCTCCGGCTGCTCACGCCGGTCTTCGAGCGTGCTCATACGTGCTCCCGCACACACCATGCGCGCCACGCCACGCTCAGCAAATAGTAAAGATAAAAGAAATGACAAGAAAGAAAAGATTACAAAAGGAAGGGAAAACAAAAAGAAAAAAATGAAAAGAAAAGAAAACGGGCCTCCCACGCGCGCCGCCCCCTCACACAACAATCGAACCCTGCCCGCCAGAGAACAGCCGACAGCCCCGGCCACGCAGAAGCCGGCGCCCTGGGCTATGGCCTCCGGACTCGAGCTGTCTCCTCAGGCCCTGCCACTCGTCCGCCCCTCCCGCCGCCCCCATGCCAGTCACCGAGACCACCCAGTCCAGTTTAGCCAGGAAGTAGTCCCAGGTTGAACGCGCATCCAAGTGGCACTGCACCATTGCTGTGCGCGACTGCCAGATGGCGTGTAGTCCCAGCAACACCAACACGCTCGTCACCTCCGTCGCCTTTCTCCGTCACCGAGAAGGAGGTACTTGAAAGTACCCACTCAACGTCAAAGGCCGACCTAAGGCGGAAGCACGTCCTCATCTCGTCCCAGAACAAGTAGGCGTTCTGAGCACTCGACGAGGACGTGCTGGATGGTCTCGGTGTTCCCGCAGAGGTCGCAGTTGAGAGACCACGGCACGAGGGACTCCCTTCCCCGTGCTGGCCACGCATCGACGGGGAGCACCTGCCATGTGCAGGCGGACGAAGCAAGTCCTCGCTGAAAAACTCGCTGTGACCATTCGTTTTATGCGGGATTTAGCGGAGTGCGGCTATAGCCATCTCGGCCGAGATACGCCTCCGGAGTGCGTATGGGCGTTTTGCTCACCATAAGGTTTTGTTGGTCACGCAGCCGTTCAGCAGAGGCCGCACGTCTGCCGCTAATATCTGAGATTGAGTTTCGTTTCGCGCCGGTTGGAGCGAAGGCTGGGCGCCCAAAACGCTTTCGATCAGCGGGTGCCTGTTACTAGAGATCATGCGCCGAGGGCCCATAGAAGAGGTCAAGAGCTTACCAGACATCACCGGACAATGGACATCGCACATGGTTGCAGCGGACCGGCTGATACAAGTTTCACCTTGCAGAGTCCACGGGAAAGCGGTAGGGTGATGCCGGTGGTGCGGTCATCGCTGGGCATCGCGCTACCGAGCAGGCGATCCTTTACATGCGGCAGGCTCATCGTCCCGACGAACGGGCCGTGAACGCGCCCGGCGAACCCTCGACGACAAAACCCGCAGAACGGCGCGATAGGCTTTAACCAGTACAAACCGTTCTGCACTCGGATACGTGGAAAACTTAAGGTCCACAGATTCTTTAAACGATTACAGACTGAAAGTTTGACGGAAGCTACTGAAAATGCAGGCACACTGGCAAACGCACACAATGCAGACGCATGAGGCGTTTTCAGGACCGCGAACTTCGGCCGACGGCGTAAACACGTGCATGGCACGACGTTGTAGAGTGCATAGCAAGAGTCGTGCTCATGGCACTATTAAGCACTAACTAAAGAATTCCCTTTAGCTGGGCATGCTTAAGCTAAGTTATTATAAATAAGATATTACTTTGATTTAAAATAAGCTTAATTAAAAGCACCGAAAAAATGTGATCTTTAATATTTTATCGGCAACGGAGTGTTTTTTGCCGCGCATAGAAACACAGTCGCGCTGCTTGGTAGCGCGGCCTCCAGGGTTGATGACGCTGACGATTGGTTTTGGGCCACATTTTTGCCTCCTTTCGCTGGCCCATATGAATGGACCTTTGCCTCTACCGCAACATTTGGGCTCAGAATGAGCGTGCAGCTATGCATGCTTTATGCAAAGATGCACGTTCAGTTTATGTTTATCCATAGATTTGGTTTATGCATAGCTGCATAGGGGCGGGGAGCGACGCTGTATGGAAACACAGGGTGTTTCACGGAAAGTGGACAAATTTGATATTGTGAAAACTACTCATCGCAACGACAAAGGGTTTGTGTCGTTTTGGTCTTAAGCCAGAGTCTGCAAACAGAGTCTAAGAGTCGTACTGGTGAAGAAGGAGGACGGAACGCTTCGATTCTGCGTTGACTGCCGGCGGCTCAACGCGCTCACGAAGAAAGACGTGTATCCGCTCCCCCGCATCGACGACACCCTGGACCGGCTGCGCCACTCCCGCTACTTTTCGTCGATGGACCTTAAGAGTGGCTACTGGCAGATCGAAGTCGACGAACAGGACCGTGAAAAGACTGCCTTCGTCACGCCCGACGGACTGTATGAGTTCAAGGTGATGCCCTTCAGACTGTGCACGGCGCCGGCAACGTTCCCACGTGTGATGGACACCGTCCTGTCAGGCCTAAAATGGCAGAGCTGTCTCGTTTACCTCGACGACGTCGCGGTATTCTCGGCCAACTTCGACAAACACTTGCGACGCCTTCGGGCCCGTTCTTGAGGCCATCAAGACCGCAGGACTCACCCTCAAGCCGACGAAGTGCCGGTTTGCCTACGGCGAACTGAAGTTCCTGGGCACCGTTGCGAGACACAAAGGTGTAAGTCCTGACCCTGAGAAAACTCGCGCCGTAGCAGCCTTTCCACCGCCCACCGACAAAAAGGCCGTCTGAAGATTCCTCGGACTTTGCGCATACTACAGGCGATTCGTTCAGGATTTCGCCAAGCTTTCTGCGCCGCTCATGCACCTTCACGAAAGACGCCATGAACTTCGAACGGGATGGAGAACAACAATAGGCATTCGACGAACTGAAGCTACGGCTCCAGTCAGCACCGATTCTCGGCCACTTCGACCAATCAACCGAAACGGAAGTTCACACGGACGCCAGTAATACAGGACTCAGAGTGGTACTGGTCCAACGACAAGACGATGTGGAGCGCGTGATCGCATACGCTAGCCGGACGCTGTCGAACGCGGAACGCAATTACTCGACAACCGAGAAGGAATGTCTGGCCGTCGTCTGGGCCATCACGAAATTCCGCCCGTACTTGTACGGAGCCCATTTCGGGTGGTCACCGACCACCATGCGCTGTGTTGGTTAGCGAGCCTGAAGGACCCATCGGGACGCCTCGCTCGGTGGAGCCTACGACTGCAAGAGTACGACATGACCGTGGTCTACAAGTCAGGCCAAAAACACAGCGGCGCCGACTGCCTGTCTAGAGCCCTGTCGAGTCAGCTACCGGATGTGCCAAAGATGACGGCGACGACGACGACCACTTTCTTGGCGCGGTGAGCATTCACGGTATGGCAGCTACCCAGCGGGACGATCCTGAGTTGCGTGCACTGATCGACCACTTGGAGGGACGAGGGGGTACGATTCCCCGAGCCTTCTCACATGACCTGCCAAGATTCGCCATCCGGAGAGGTATCCTCTATAAAGAGAACTTCGGGGACAACAACTCGACGTGGCTCCTGGTGATTCCTGCTAGTCTTCGAGAAGAGATCTTCCAAGCCTGCCATGACGACCCAACATCTGGTCACCTTGGCTACAGTAGGACTCTTGCACGGATCCGAGAAAATACTACTACCCCAAGCTCCCGAAGACTGTCCACCTCTATGTTCGTTCGTGCCACGAATGACAAGGACGCAAGAAACCACCGACGAAGCCGGCAGGTCTCCTGCAACCGATCGCGCCCCCGACTGCACCATTCCAGCAGATTGGAATGGATCTTCTCAGACCTTTCCCACCGTCGACGCAGGGAAACCGTTGGATAATCGTGGCAACTGACTATCTCACCAGGTACGCCAAGACAAAAGCACTCCCTTCGGGGAACGCCGCGGAAGTAGCCAACTTCTTCGTGGAGTCTATCGTCCTCCGACACGGCGCTCCCCAAGTCATAATTACGGACCGAGGATCCTCGTTTATGGCGCAACTGACACAAGAGATACTCCGCCTGAGCCACACCGACCACCACCGAACCGCGGCATACCACCCGCAGACCAACGGACTGGCGAAGCGACTAAACAAGACCGTCGCCGATATGATCTCGATGTACGTGGACGTGGAACACAAGACGTGGGATGAAGTGTTGCCCTACGTCACGTTTGCATACAACACGGCGATTCAAGAAACCACTGGCATCACACCTTTCCAGCTGGTGCACGGCAGAAGGTGACGACGATGCTCGACGCCATGCTGCCTCACGACCCGACGGACGACGGTACCGACGACGCCCAGCTGATCACCCAACGAGCAGAAGAAGTACGCCAGCTAGCCCGTCTTCGAATAAAGGACCAGCAACGTGTGGAAGCTGGCCGGTACAACCTTCGTCGCGGCGACGTGGAGTTCCAGCCCGGAGACAGGGTTTGGGTGTGGACGCCCATTCGCCGCGGCGGCCTCAGCGAGAAACTGTTAAAACGCTACTTCGGACCCTGCAAGGTCATACGCCGCCTCGGGGACTTGAATTGCGAGGTGCTCCCCGACGGAACCCGACCATCAGGACGCCGCCGGCCACGACCCGAAGTCGTCCACGTAGTTCCACTCAAGCCGTTCTACGCGCGCTAGGATTGCGACACTGCATGTTTATTTCGTTTCGCCGTTAATTTATAGCCATTTCTGTTTTCCTTTCGCATCGGGACGATGCACTTTTAAAGGGGGATAATGCCGCCCGCAGAGCCGAGAAAGCAACGCTCGGTCACCGACTTCTAGAAGATTCGCGTTCATTCTCGCACCAGACGTAACTTTCCACATACTTTGGTGTTCTTGAAAGTGCCAGTTCATCCTCGCCCCGAGCGCGCGACGCTCGAGCCTTCTTTGCCGAACTTTCGAGATAGTGACGCACTGTAGATAAGCAGCTACCCGCGACCTTGTCCAGTCAGTCTCGCTCGCGCTCTGTTTTGCCGCCGAATCGCCGCCTGCTTTTCTGCGCCTCGACGCTCTTTCGTTAATGATTAGGGGCGAAGCTCCTTAGGGGCTAACCACGTCCGTATGTCCGTCCGCCGTCCGCCGTAGGCCGGCGTCGGCTGCTCGTGCTGCTGCCCTAAGATCACGTGCTCACGAGCACGTGAGCAGATGCTCAAGTGCTCGTGTAGGGCAAAAAAAAAAGAAAAAAATTATAAAAAAATTACGAGCTCACGTGCTCGTGTAGGGCAAAAAAAAGAAACAAAGATGAAAAAATTATGAAAAAAAAATGTTGAAATCTGTTTGCGCAGCCATAGGACGAGTAGGGGGCTCTGAGATGTGGTAGTAAATCAAGAGCTGAGGTTTCTGTCATGGATGAAACGTTGCATGTAGCCGCTCAACGTCTATACAGGAGAGGGCGCTGCGGTCAAATGCGTATATAATCGCGTCAATCTTTGCATGCATTGGCTCAACGTTTATAGACGAGAGGGCGCTGCGGTCAAATGCTCAAATTCGTATATAACCACGTTCCATACCACACATTCTCTTTCTGACATGGATGAAAACGAACGAAAGGCTCGGCATGCTGCGGCTCAGCGTCTACGCAGACAAGCACCACCAGGGGTGCTATGTTGCGCTTTTTGGACTCCCAGGAGACTAGGGAGAAGGAAGTGACGTAGGTGTGAATGAACGTATCTTAGCAGCACCACGCATCGCGGAAACTTTTTCTTTGTTTTCTTCTGCAGATACCGTCATCAGCGACTCCACCAATCAACACCCAAAGAGCGTTGTTGACGTCACCTCCTTCTCCTAGTCTCCTGGGAGTCCAAAAGCGCAACATAGAGCCCCTGAGCTTCGCTCCAACCAACATCATTCACCACGTGGAGATGCGGTCAATTTTTTGGTTGGCACATGTTCATTCATTAAACCTTTATTTTCAGTTTACTCTTCGCCTACTTGTCGCCTTAATTCGTCACAATATTATAAACGTTAATTTCAGAGAGTTTAAAGGTTATTAAAGCTGGCTTTTTTTAATTATTTTCAAAATAATGCATTTTTAGTTAAATACCCCTGTGTAAGCAATTCATGTAAATTTCTCCCGCTAACCAGGACAGCAATATTTCACGCAAAGATTAACTATATACAGGGCAACACACTGGCAAGGTTTGATGACCTTAGCTTTTATAGATACGGAGAAAAATATTCTTTAATCCAGAGCGTTATTGCGCAATGTGCCATGTCTGCGATTTGTTTTTCTCAAAATAACAACCCTAATACTCGGTGATTAATACATTTTGTCAATCCTCCCTATGCATAATTTTCAGTGAATATTTCTAGACCCGTAGCCAGAACAGTTTTTTGGGAAGCCGCCCAAAATGTCAGCATCGCGCGATATGCAAAACGCGCGCGTGACTGAGAGGGTGCTTACAATTTTTTTAGCAAGACAAAATTTTTTCCGATAACAAAGATTGGTTTTTTCTTCTGGGCATAAAGCCAGCAAAATATATTTTTTTCATTAAAATTAAAAATGGTCACCGGATATGGTTGTTCGACCTTATCTTGAAACGCCCTACAGCAGAGCGAAGTATCGTCATGTCGTTGGTGAAATGCTTGATTCAAACAAAATCCTTAAGGCCAAGCGGACGGTGCTTGCGAGGAGTTGCTTGAGCCCACGCTTCCAAACGTGTGGGGTCGGATGGCTACCTTGAACATACTGACCTTTTCTTCTCAACTAGTGTGACCTGAGTTGTAGTTCTGAACAAAGCATCTCCGGCCCATCGTCACTGTTTTGAAGCCGCGTCAAACCCATGGTCAAACGCCGCACACGGCTTCTTCAATCTTCATTCTTTGTAGCGCACGGCGACTGGAGTTCCAAATGTCTCCGCTGCAATTTGAGGGAAAATTGCGGCACCAGGGTGCCATGGCAACGAGATATTTTTTTCGCTCTCACACAGTTTCGCCACTTGGCCACCGGCGACACTGTCAGCCGCAGGCGCGGTGGCCGCAGAATGATGCAGCCTTTCGGATACCCGTCGAACGAACGCTATCTGATTTCTATACCGCGCGTTTAGCCCCGCCGTGTCCTGACCGGAAGAGTGTATCTTACATCGTAACCCCGGCACAAAACGGCCCCACGCCGTCTTTTTCTTCGCCGTATCTGACATCGTTGTGAGCCCCTTGATCTTCGGCACAGCTAGCAACCGCACAATATTGCATCGATTTAAACACAACGCGAAACAAGAAGAAATAGTCACACCAACACTTGCACTAAAAAGTTCGAAGCTTTTCGAACTTTTTTCGATTCCTACGCCAAAGAGTTCGATAATTTTCAAACTTTCGAATTTATTTATCAAGAGAATCGAAAAGTTTCTAACTTTCGAGTCCTGAAAACTCAAAAGGTCGACGAACTTCGAACTTTTAGGGTAAAGGTTCTACGTTCGTCGAACTTCGAAAGACCGACGGACGGTTTCATTTGAATTCAAGTAGTGAGGTACATTCGTAATTTTTTTTTCTCGAATTTTTACATGCGTGCTGCGTTCCTTACGAAAGACAATGCTGTTTATTACAATGTTCTGGCACGCTCAGTTTTAAATAAATAAATACCCGAATGGGCTGGAAGGACGACGGGTTTTTGACGATTGTCGCTTGTGCCATATTTGAAGCGCCCTAAAGCCGAAGTTGTTTACGGTAGAGATGTTAAACGTTTTAAGAATGATCTATGTATAGCCTAGGTAAGCGTCGTCTTAAGATATGATTATTGTTATTCATGATGAGTTTCGAAGAAATGTCCAAACATGTATCTACGGGCAATTATGCCCTAAACTTGGTATTTTTTTCGTCTAAGTTGTTTTAGGTATCGCATTTAAATTAACACCACAGAAGTACATATAATTGCCGTCTGCAGAATACAAAACAATGTATTTATTGTTTTTTTTCACGTTGAGGAATAAATTAACTCATGGGGGAAGATTTTTAATATTGGTCAAATTCAACACGTCATTAAAAAAAACTTTTTTTTGCTTCACTATTCTGGGAAGTGTTTCTTTTAGCCTGTACACATTTTGGCAGGAGAAACCTGTTTCGAAGTTCTGAGCTTCTGAATATGCAAGAATACAACACTTCCGGCGAAATCTTTATAGTTTCTTTTTTTCTTCAGCTTTTTATCCCGGCATTTATTGTTATGTTTATTTTTCTGTTACCAATGGCACAGTTATTTAGGTCGAAAAGACATAGCTTTGAACTTCTGAACCTCTAAGCATGTGACAAGTAGTGCCTTCTGACAACGAGTTTCCGACAATGACCATCTACGCGATCTTTTATGCAGTGAAGAGCGACAGTACCCTAATAAAAAATACACCAGGCAATCCTGGTGTGACATCAGAGAATCCTGGTGTGACACCAGAATATCTGGTGTGCCCACCAGCAATGCTGGTGTACCCGCACATCAGCCTGATGGGTTCACCAAGAGAGTCTGGTGTCACACCACAAGGGCCAATGTGCCCACCAGGCAGCTGGTGTGCACACCATGCTGTTTGATGTGACACCAGAGTTGTGTTTTTGTTGACTTTCCCCCGTCCGCGAGCGTGTTTTTCTATTAGTTTGTGTGCCGCCCCGTCCCCCGACGGGGTGCCTTGTTGCTCCCGTCTTGGTGATCGCCGGAGACCCCGCGGCGGGCTCCTTTGTGCTCAAGAAGTGTCCCCCTCGTCCTGAGTACTTTCCCGGGTGGCCTTGAGCAGCTTGGGGCGCTCGCCGGCTCGCCTCTTCGAGGGTTTCTCTTTCCCTTTCCGCCGGTATTCTTGTTTAAGTTTGAGAAAAAAAAGAAGTCTTCTTTGTGAGTCGAAGCCGAAAAGATGTGTGTTGGTGCGTTTTCCTGACTTCCGACGAGCTTGGTTTTGGTAGCAAAACAACAAAGAAAGCTAGTAATTATTACAGTTTTTGGTGCCGAAAACCGGGAATCAACGGCCAGATCATGCCTACTACGAGCGAGGAGGGCGTCGACCGCCTGAAGCGAAAGAGGATTACCCTGCGAGCCGCCACAACAAAGATCATTAATGAGATTGGCGTCCTGCTGGCCACGGATCCGACCGACATCGGTGAGCTCGAAGAAACATTTGATATTCTTCTACTTAAGGAAGCTTCCCTGAAAGAGCTGGACAAGGATATTGAGCCATCTGTCGAATGTGATGCCTTAGAAGAGGAGATTTCTGGTGCGGAGGGGTACGCGGAACGGATCAGCGTTACCAAGACACGAGTCAACCGCAAGCTGAAAGGCCAAGAATTGCAGAACGACAGGGCGTCCGGTTCTTCGACGCAGGGCAGTGGCTCCGGACAAACCCCAGTTGATCGCGGCCAACTCCTACAGCAGTAAAGCTTCCGAAGTTTTACTGTTCTGCTTCTTTGCTTTTTTAATAAAGTGACATGACAGCAGCGTTGTTGTCAAACTTATCATTGTACCCTTTTGTGAGTAAAGCAACACCCAGTCAACAGGTGCTCTGGTATCACACTACAACAAAACCTGATGTCCCACCAGAACTCCAGATTGCTGGTGTCACATCAGAACACCAATTTCTGGTGACACACCAACTCACCAGATTAGTGGTGTCCCACCAGAACACCAGGAAATGTCCCAAATCACATCTGTGAAAAAGCCTGGAGTAACACCAAGTCACACCAGCCCTCGGCCTGGTGTATTTTCCACTAGGGTAGCTATACATATACATAAATAATTTCAGATTAAAATAAGCTCGACCACGCCCTCTTTCGCCGTATTGTTTTCTTTAATAGTCCGAAATATCTGGAAGAGGGGAGGGAAGGGGGGCTAGAGCACCCCCCCCCTCCACCCGTTTTCCTCTTCCGACGCCACTTAATTGTATGGTAGAACGCTCCTCGACCTCGAGTTGTGTCGGCTTCTGTGCTATTTGCGGGGCGTTTCCTCCGTCCCGGAAAATAAACCTCCAGGACAATTACAAACTTAACTTACTATATGCCAGCGTCACTCGGGCGGTGTTCGATCGGATTACTACCAGAGTGCAAGGGGTGGGGAGGTAGTTTGCCAGGTCGCTTCAAGGTTTTTCTGAGCCTCAACATCCTGCCCACCCCTGGCCGTTTCGAACAGGATGAGTATCGTAAAACAGTGCGTTCGTGTGATCACTACTGCGCTATGCACGTTAAAGACCCCCTGGGCTGGCGGTCAAAATTACTGATCTATGGTCACACGTCACTCTGCACTGGCAAATATTCCACCACAGCCAAGACACTCGTCGTCTCATTTAATTGCCTGACCAACTTCGCGGAGTCTAAATATCACACATAAACTTTTCTAAACCTGATTTCGTGAAAACCATTAAGTCGTGAAAACGCTATTTCAAACTGAAACTGTGGAGGAACATAAACACCGGACTTCGCACTTTAAAAACTTAAACTTAAGAAAAATTCAAAATCTTCGAAGTTTTTTTTTTCAAAATTAGCTTTAAAAGAGACTCGAAACCTTCGAACTTTTCGAACTTTATGTAGAAAGAAATTCGAAATCTTCGAAGTTTTCGAACTTTATGTCTATAAAAATTCGAAGCGCTCTAATTTTGCGAATTTTATATCCAAAGAATTTCGAAATCTTCGAATTTTTCGAACTTCAGATCCCAATAATTTCAAATTTTTCAAATATCTCGAATCTTTAAATTAGGGAAGTTCGAAATATTCGAATTTATCGAACCTCAAGTATAAGAATATTCGAAATATTTCGAACCCGAAATTTTAGAAACCGTGAAAGCTTCGAAGTTTTCGAATTCGAAACTCCACTGTGATCGAAAGCTGCGAATTTTTTGAATTCGAACCTCGGTCGGTACGAAAATATCGAAATTTTTCGAATGCGGACCTCAGTTCGCTTCGAAAATATCAAAATCTTTCGAAATCGAACCTAGGGTGGTTCGCGACATCCCTAGTTGCAATTGCACATGTACAAGCCGCAGCTCAAAACCATGGTTATGCCCCCTTTCAGTCATGTTGCGAGCCTGTTAGCGCTTCTTCGAGCGCGGAATCGCATTTTTTTGCAATGGAAGCGGGGCCAGCGGTGTACCAGCGGGCACCGCGGACGGCAGTGATGTTGGATAATACGCTGTTGGCTGACCGTAATTATTACAAAAGGATTCATATTGGTTCTTTCTTATGGACGACAGGGTACAGTGTGAACGCGCAGATCGTAAGCAGCCGTAATGTAAGTTGTCATAAGATTTCGTAACGTAACTTAGCGTAAGAAATGGCGCAGTATGAACGGGACTTAACTTTGTTGGCTTCATCGGCACTGACTCTGTATTGCCATATCCCTCTTGTTTTTTATATTTATTTTATTGTCACCAACGGGCTCAGCTATCGAGATTATAATCCAACCTGCTCTTGCGAGTTTCCGTAAATTTTTCATACCAACATAAAACAAACATTTATAAGGATTCCATGCGAACTCGTCGCAACATATGCAAAGAACTTTCCACAAAATTTGTGATCGATCATTTTCGCATGTTCTCTGAAAAGCAAGGTAAACAAAAATATGTTTTAGCGGATTTTATTTTGTTAATGATATAAGTTGCAAGAGTAAGTTCCAAGAGGTATTGCTTTTTTATTTGACTTGGCAAGCGAAGAGTTTGAACAAACAAATGAGCTTGACATGCTAGCTTCCATTTTTTCTTGTTTATGTTGTGCGCATTGTCATGAAGTCTCAAAAAGGTAAGTCAAAATAAGCTTCAAGAAGAATAAACAAATTCAGATTCTCGTCCGATTATTTGCTCAGAACTGTCAAGCCATCATGCAGGGCTTGCGCTGTATTCAGCACATACACCCGCGGCAATGTGGCATGGTTCCACCAGCATAAAAATGGGCGAGCCCAAATCGGTATCAATGATAAATATCTGTTGTCTTCCATTTTAGAGCAAAATATGCATATGTTGAAATCTGAGCAACCTGCGGCATTACATAGCGCCAGCATCATGATCAAATGCTTATAAACCTACTCGGAAAGAAAGGTACCTACATAATAAAATAGTTGAGTGTATTCTACTCTTACGTGTTACCGATGATGTTTTTTACACTTTATATAATAATTGAGACGTTCACGATGTTGCAAAACTGGAAAATTATAGCTGAAAAATAGCAAGTTGCTTAGACTGCGCCGTAAGGAAAATGTAAAATCCACGTCACGACGCACCTGTTACACGGGATCTTGGCTTAACAGAACGTAATTTGGCAGTATTAAATGAAAGAACAAAGAGCATTGTACTCTGCAGCCCAGCCATTTTTGCTTCCTGGAAGGGCGCAGCAAGGGGACATGCAATTTTCTTCATAATAGACTCACAATGCTTCGGTATGAATATTATACCCATATCTTAAAGGGACACTACAACAAAATGTTGGTGCTTATTTCTTGGTCTATTCGTGTTCAGTGGAGCATTATCACATCAGACACACAAATTTCTTGTTGAAAAAGAAACGAAAAATAATTTCAAGACGAATTAAACGATTAGTAAAAAACACCTGGTGGATGTCGCTAACGCGTCGTTTGTGATGCCCGTCTAGGAACCATGACGGGTAGTGACGGTGACTGTCTCTCCTCCGAGCACGACGAAGAAGAGCTGAAGGAGGAACTGCCCTCTCCCCGAGACTCTCTTTTTGTGTGTTCCAGAAGTCGCTATTGTCCCTCTACGAGATTATAGAAGATTAACCCGTCACTTAAAATTCGTACAAAAGCAGCTTTGGGGTTACTTGCGGACGCGCGATCGCTCGTGTTGTTCGGCTGCTTTCAGCAGATGCTAAGAGCCATCGGGGCCTATCCAAGGGCGTGTAAATGTCACGTGACCTTGGAAGGGGGCAGATCGACGCGCGGAAAGCGTATCACGGGCTACGTCCACAGAGCGGGATTGGCTGGGATAGCTCGCAGCGTCCACTGCGTCCGGACTTAAGGTCCCGAGATGAACTACGTCCCGATTGCTGCGGATGTGACGTGATCGCCGCTGGCTGCTCTCCGAGCGTTTGTAGAGTGGGCCGTTTATAGACCAACACGCGGCCCCGACGTCAGGCAGCTGCGGTGGCGCTGTCGACGGCACGGCGCATGTGCAGAGGTTTCACTTCATGCGAATTCGGTTTCTGCGCACGCGCAGTACCCACACCTGATGTTAGCAGATGTGGGTTTGTTTGAAAACAGCCTGTCGGTCTATAACGAAAAATACAGCCACCAGGCTCAAAATAAAAACATGCGGTTGTCATTTACGGATATTGTGGATCTTATTCAGCCTATTTCTGAACACGGCGGGTATATTGCAAATTTCGTTGAAGTATCCCTTTAATATACCGAGTGTTTTTGCAAAGGCTTTCGAAAATACCTGGAAATAGGGTGATTGAGACAAAAAGAAAAATTATAAATTTTTGAGAACAAACTGTCAGTTACAGCTAACGTCGGGGATTGCAAAAACATACTGAAAAACATACAATTTTTAGGTTTCAATTTTTATCTGATTGCATCTTTGCACCAACGTTCCTGCCCACCGGTGGCCGAGTGGCGCAGCTAGCGCACATTAACCATACTTCCATCCTTCGAAGAAGGCGAGGCGGTAGCTTCGCGCTTCGGCCATGTGGCGGAGGAACCGCTGGCGCAGAGAACGGATTCGATAGAAAGCCGAAACCAAGAAACGAGTCAAAATTGAGCGTTGTTTTTAACGCTGTAAAAAATTATATTTGCCATGTCTAACTTCAGTTGATTTCCAGAAAGTTTATAATTCGAATCATATGTTTATATTAACTGATTGAAATTTAATTAGTAAATATTAGTAAATTATATAGCTAACCAATTGTATTTTTGCAATCCATAGCTTTGTTAAATTCAGCCAGAGAGTTCTGAACTAGTTCTGTCCGAGCTCAAAGAAGTGCAGGAGTCATGCAGTGGTGGCGCAGAAGCAGTGCAGCTACAGCGTAAGGACCGGTGCTGTGCGCGGGTTCCGGAGACGAAGCTCAGGGTGTCGTCAGCATGGGTTAGCTCTTGTCTCTCCACGCCACGTCGTATGCTACGTTTATACCTCCGCGGTTCAATGAGGCCATTCGCGTTTCCTTAGTTTTGAACTGTATAAGGGAAATGTTTTCTATGAATGACTCTTTATTCGAGGTGTACTAATAACGTTTTCTGCACGAAATGAGTTTTTGTTTGCCTTTATAATGGCCGTTTGCTTCTTATCGGTTCCATAAGCGTTCGTGTCCTTCACATGCATATGGCAATAGTAGATTCTATCTAAGTCTCTCGAGTTTCGCGTCTCGAGGATAGGTTCCCAGCATCAGGATAATTTCGCGTCGGGTGTTAGTGTGGGCAGCGTGCTGTGGTGGTCACTCCGAAGACGAAAGCCTGACGAGAGCGTCTTGGTCAAAAGAGTTATCTACGGTCACTTTGACGTCAACCTTAAGCGTTTGTTTTGATTCTCAAGAAAAACCAGCGTGCAACTACCGAGGCAATGCCGATTCTTGGCGTTTGTCCCAGGCCCCTTAGTGGGCGGCTACAGATAGTTACGGACAAACAATGCAGTATTTTGCTCACCCATGGGGCATGCAGTGTTAATGTACTAAATTCAAGACCTCCTCAACGTGTTGGAATTATCTGTCTGCGTTCAAGAATTACTAAATACGGGGGCTATCAAGAGTGTATACTTTTCCTTTGTTTTTTGCGAAGATTGTGAATATAGTACCGCGTAGCATCAAAAATGAACAATTTACGTGAGCCAATTTTTCAACGCTTACCACAAGGAGACAAACCTGCAAGAGCAGGTGCGGAAAATGCTTTCAAAATATTAAAATCGAGCAAATTCTAACCCGTGGTTGGGATCTCGTTTCCGCGTCCACCACGGGTACATTATTATTATAATTGAGTTGAAAGGTAACCTCCGTCTTGGCGTTATTGTTAAACATCACACACATTCAAGCAAGGGTTTTGTGAAATTCAACGCGAGGAGAGACGGACGATGAGCGCCGTCTGCTCTCGTTGTCTGCTTCTGCAGGGACGCTGAACTGAATCCAAACCGATGCAAGGTTTTGAGGAAGTGGGTCTCACCTCGGTCAGAACTTGGATGAATGAAACGCGCCAGTGCAGCGGCCGTGCAACTTCCGGTTGAATCGAATGTGCCAGTTCCTGCACTGCTGAATTAGCTCAGCCGGTTCATGCGAATCGAACAGACCTGATGACACCCGCTGTGACTTGCAGCAGTGTTGCCAATTCAATAACCAAACATTCGCTTCCGGAAGTCTGGAAAACCCCTAACAACCACTAAAGTTAACGCGCATGCTAAGAACATTTAAACCCTATTTACTGTTATAATTAGTCTAAAATAGCACTTTACATAAGAGAACTCCTAGAAGGGAGATTTGCTTTTTGACTCCGATTGCTTAGATGCACAGGACGATGTTGCACCGCCTGATATTACCGTTGACAGGTGTTACCAGGTTTGTTGTCTGCCAAACCTGCCGACATGTTTGTAATTCCGATATTTTGTGTAATATTTGGTGGCAGTTCAAAGCTCCGCTAACTAAACTCATTAACGTTGCCTATAGTTCAATTTTCCCCTACAGGTATCTGACTTCCCCTTACGTCGATCGGAACTTCCAGTAATCAGTCTCGAAGTTTCTATTTCTGTAGCATCTCTTTATTTTGAATTCAGCGTAGTTTACTGGGCCCATGGCCTATTGGGAGGCTTGAAAACGAATTTATACATAGACGCCAAAATTAGTTCAAAGTACGTTTCAGTGTTCCCCGCCTCAGTATCTCAATGGTGTCGCAAGCGTCATTCTAACTAACAAGAGTTTTGCTGAGAGTAGCAAGCAGAACGACCCCATGACCCAATGTCCCCGTTACCCCGTGGCCCGATGACACGAAATTAAAAGCCTTTTCGCTCTCGGAGACACATTAGGTCCAATGGGTGCTCATGTTCGAGCCTAGCCTCAGACGTCGGCGCTGCGAAAAGACGTACCCCGCCACCCTGTAGAGCACTACCTCCCACATGTCGTCCGCGCCAGATGAACCGGCCATGGATCATGAAAGATATTTTTCGCATAATAATACTCAAGTAATTTAATGACTAGAACTTATCTCACGGCCACCGAAGCGAAGCCGACCAGCTGATTCTGAGGACAGCCTTGATGACAGGAATAAAGACGTGGAAAACCAAGTAAGCGAAAATATTAGCGACTCGACTCGTAACAAAGATTCCTGGAATAGAGTGCAACAAGGGAGAAATCGCAAACCACCCAGAGAGACGCACCTCCAACAATTCGGCTCAGAGAAATTCATCATATCAATCAAACCGAAAGGATCAAAGGACATCACAAAGATTCGTTCGAAAATAATCTACCAACAATTATTGAGAGCCACAGGAAGCGGAGTACTCGTAGATGGGCTGATCTTCACGACGAATGCGAAAATCTATTCAATTACAGCAACGGTATACGAACTCAAGCACCTAGAGAACATCCTCCGAATCAGGGAAAGCGAGACAACAGTTTGCACGGTAGAAGTAAACATGTACCAAGCAACGACTGGCTCGCTTTCACGCGGCGTTGTACACGGCATCGACCCCTTACAGAGCGTCGGGGGCTTTCTTGAGAACTCACACACAGAGTCCCAAGAGATACTCCAGGCGAGACCGCTCGGGAAAAAGGGAACATATTTGTTGACGTTCAAGGGCGACGGAATTTCTCAAAAAATAAAATACTATGGACCACTCATCAGCGTCTACGCCTACCGGCCTACTGCGATCGTGTGTTTCAACTGTCACAGCCGACGCCACAAAGGCGGCATATGTACAAATGAGTCCCGATGTAAGGACTGTGGGTATTTATGTCGAGAAGGTCACAAGTGCCAGAAACGTTTTTGCTACAACTGCGAAGGCAACGATCGCGTCGCGCTACACCAGCTGTGCCCAGCAAAGACACAGGCCGACCTCAAACTCCAACAAGGAACCAAGGCACCCCTTCTCTACAACCAACAAAAACGACCACTGAGAAGCAAGTTTGAAATAATCAACAGCTTTGAATTGATTCCGATGCGATCACAGAGCAACAAATATCCTAAGCTGTCAAGAGTCAAGATCACTTCCCCAGCACCCAAGCCCAAGGCACCACAGAAGACCGCGGCGAACGCACAGCCTGCCTTCGCACAAATAATGAAGGATAACAGAGAATCGACGCTACAGCTAATCAACCAGAAAAAGGAATACGAGAAATTCAGAAAGAAACTCAAAGAAGAAGAAACAATCTTGCCAGAGCAGCGATGGAAAGACGCAAAGAAATTGCGATGGTGCAAGAGGAGATCGACAGGATCGACAGATGCTCCTCTTCTACGTCATCTTCACCACCAACACAATCGCAATACAAACCTCAGCAGCAGCAACTGAGGTCGACACCCAGCACTTCGGCAAAAACTAACAACAATTAATCAAGCACAGACGATTACGCCGCGACATAACAAACCCCTAGGATGGAAGAAAAATATTAAAGTTATGCAAACGCTGCAAGCCCAAATTCAAGCCCAAACGCAAGCTCATGCGAAGGCCCTTAACAAGAGGATGGAAACGTGCGAATATATCCTTGCCGAACATAGTCTCACCGAATAAGAAGAAAACGAAGAGTGTCCCCTTTAACAATCCTACTGTGGAATTGTAGAGGGTTGAAAGCGGAGAACCGACGACATGTCCTACTAATACAAGAAACGAAATGTGACGCCACCTATTTAAGGGGATACATTTTTTTTCGCACAGTCTATTCACCACAAACAAAAGTGCAAAAGAGTAGCACAAGCACAAGCCGGGATATACCTCGACAAGGAACTGCCTATCACTTAAATATGCACCAGAAAGTGGTGCAATGCCTCTCAAGAAGTCGTAGCAGTCCGAATGGAGATAGGCGACAAAGAATTTGTCTTGTGTCCACGTACGCCAGGCCAGGCACCTTTGAACACGAGAACGACGACTATTCGTGGATGAAATAAATTAGGCGGTTCTTTCTGAACGACGAGATCATAATCGGTGGAGACATTAACGCTACAAACACGAAATGGAACTACGGAACAACCTCCGTCAGAGGACAGAAACTGGCAGAGGCATACAAAAGGGCAAGTCTACTCTTAATCAATGACTTATAAGTAAAGACTAGATATGCCACATTTCAGAAACACGAAGACACCGTACCAGACCTGGCTTTCACTACCCAGAAAATCAAAGCGAACTGGTAACTTATCTAAGACACATAGGAAAGTGGTCATCTCCCCATACAAATTCAGGTCGAAAACGTCGCAAAGCACAAGAAGAAAAGGACATCAAGAACGGTCATATAAGATAGATTTAGAATAAAAATTATCAAGGAGTTACAGGACGAATTCATCGAAAAGTTCACCAGACTCATCCTAAGGACCCAGACGAGGCCACCGAGTCGCGGCAAGTCGACCTCGACGCACCAACTCCAGACACTAGACTCCTGTCTTTGTGGTACCAATGAGCCAAAAAGCTCGATGAGTACAGAGAAACTAAAAATCCCAACACGCTCAAATTAGTCAACGAGTTAACGACCGAGGCCAAGGAGTACTAATGGAGACTAAGTCAAGACAACTGGTTCTCACTATGCGAATCGTTTGACGAGCATACATCGCTTGCAAAGGCATGGGCAATTTTTAATGCCATGTTCAAAAAGACCAAGACCAAAAAAAAAAACAGTATCAAACATGGCCCTAGGTTAAGATCTAACAATAGAAGAGATTTCGCTACGCCGAAAAAATATACTAAATCGACATAACATTCATCGACGATAATACCCAATTTGTTATTTACGCTGACGACACCAGCTTATTTTTTAAATCTACAAATACTAAATAATTAATTGATAATGCAAATAATGTGCTAAGCAAGCTAGACAAATGGAGCATATACAATTCCTTAACCATAAACACATCTAAAACAAAGGCTGTCATTTTTAGGCCTAGAAACCAGAAAGTAAATGTTGAAACCAATCTTACGTTTGGCACCTGAAATGTGGATATTGTTCCTTCAGTAAAAAACCTAGGAGTGTTCTTTGAAGAACACTTAGTTTGGAATAAACATGTTGAGATGGTTGCAAATAAACTTGCCCGCGTTGTTGGAGTTCTGACAAAGCTGCGATATTCTCTACCAACAAGTATAAAATTGATTATTTTCAACTCACTTTTTCTCTCGAACATCACCTACTGTCATTTAGTTTGGGGGAACCCAACCAGGGCAAACATTTCAAAAATATTCTTATTACAGAAAAAGCCGTTCGCGCTATCTCTAGTTCAGCCTACGATGCTCACACAGAACCACTTTATAAGTGTCTTAATGTTTGTGCTGTACAGTTTTTATATAATGATTTGCTGCTTAAGATATACTATGCGGGAAAAAAACAAAATAACAATTTTATTCAGGAGTTATCAAAATTAGAAAGAAACACTAGCAGCTATAACACACGTCAAAGTGAAATGTGGAATATACCCTTTGCACGTACAAATTACGGTACTCAATCAATTCTTTACACTCTGCCATCATTACTCAATTCCCGCACTCATTAGAAAGTAAATGTGTTTTTGATGTTATTATGTTTCGTTTTATACAACCTTGTTTTTCCGGTTTTTGTTTTCACTGCATTATTGGCCTAACATATGCTAAGTTCTGTTTTGCAAACTGCTGTATAGATTGTTACTTCTTCCTTGTTTACTATTGTATAATAACCGCTGTCGCTAATTAGATCAATCGGGGGCACAGACCTCATCAAGCCACACTCCAGTGGCTTTTTGTCTGTGCTCCCGACATCACCATCCTTGTACGATGTGGTGTCAAATAAAATTTGATTTGATTTGATTTGATTTGAGATTGCCGAAGGAACTGGGCCAATATTCTTGCCCCAACCGGCAGAGACGCCATGTCAACATATATACTAAATCGAAGATGTCGACGTGAACGACCCGAGTAACGTAGATTTCACACCTTGAAAATTGGAGGCGGCGAAAGAGAAAGAAAAATGAAAGCCGTTTACAACTCCCTGTCACACCGAATTAGAGCGCAGCTCTTGAGGAGGAGGATGGAAGGGTACTGAGGGGAGGGTATACCCCTCCTCCTTGCTCCTCACCTCGTCATCCTGCCTGCTACTCCGCCAAGGGGCCCACGTGGCTCCCGTGAGGTCACGTAACCCCCGTGAGGTCACTTGACCCCCTGAGGTCACGTGACCCTGTAAATTCACGGGGTCACATGACCTCAGGGGGTCACGTGACCTTAGGGGATCACGCGACCTCAGGCGGTCACGTGCCCCCTTGAGGTCGCGTGACCAAATGACTCCCTGAGGGGGGGGGGTCACGTGACCCATCTGAGGGGGTCCAGAGGGGGGTCACGAGGACGTTCCGACACGGTGCCGAAACGTCACCATGCTGAAACATCGCCGCAATTACGCCGACGGTGAGGCCGCTTAAGCCGGAAATGGGCGCCTAAGAGCTGCGCTCTAAGAAAATGAGACGTTTACAACTGCCTGTAATGCGGAATTAGAGCGCAGCTCTTGAGAAGGAGGAAGGGAGGGTACGAAGGGGACAGTATGCCCCTCCTTCTCATCCGTACCCTCTCCTCCTCCCTCCTCATCTACTCCTCCCCTCTTCTCCTCCTCATGTTCCCTCCTCCTCCCCTCCTCCCCCTCCTCCCTCCTTCCTCCCGCGCGGTGCATTGTAGGAAACGTCCCATAATGCAGCGTGCGCGTCACCGTTGTGTATTATGGGACCGTAACGCCTCGGCGTAACGCATCGGCATGACGCGTTGGCATCCGTGCCACAGCGGTGAATTATGGGACGTTGCCCGTAATGCACAGCGCGGGTACGCCGACGGCGACGCCGACGCGTCTCGCCGACACGCTACGCCGACGTGTTACGGTTTAACCGGCGGCGACGCCGACGCCGCTCAAGCCGGATATGGGCGCCAAAGAGCTGCGCTATAAAACAAAAAGCACACCCGGACCTAATCAAATCAGCGGTAGCATGATCCGGAATTTGCCTACGGAAGTGAAACAGAAATTACTCGAATGACAAAAAGGAAATATGGAACCAAGGGACGATACCAGATAACTGGAAGTTATCGTGGGTGACACCAATTCCCAGACCAAGAAAGAGTCTAATGTCACCACAAAACACGAGACCCATATCACTCAGATCGGTGCTATGTAAACTAAAAGAGAGAATGGTTATCGGCCGCACCAACTGGATAACAGAAGAGAAAGAAATCCTCCATCCGGCACAAACCGGTTTTAGAAGGCATCTCGGGAGACATGACAGCCTTCTATTAATTCAATCAGGAGTATAAAATATTTGACAAAACACTATCAGGTACAAATCCTCGTGGCCATAGACATCAAAAAGGCCTACGATTCGCTCCCACACCAAGCCATATTCGATAGCCTCAAATGCAATGGATACTGAACAACCCACTTAACTTTGTTAAAGCGTTTCTGAAACATAGAACGTATGCCGTTAAAGTAGGCCCGCACCTCAGCCCCGTGAAGTCTAAAAACATCGGCGTGCCCCACGGAACGGTAATATCATCAACCTTGTTCAACCTCGCAATGGCTCCATTACTGTGGGGGCTCAACAAAATAGGACTTCACTGTACAGTATATGCGGCTGACATGACGATATGGACAAGCAGGGGCCACTCGAAACGCCAACAAGAAATCTTGCAAATGGGATTAAACACGATCGATAGGTATCTTAAATCGATTGGACTTAATCTATCGCCCGGAAAGACCCGATACAATATTTTCGGCGATAAGGCACCTGCCAATGTGGAAATAAATTTTGACGGGAGAGCTATCGAAAAGACAAATGATCACAAAATACTGGGAATAACGGCCAGTGTCAGGAACGGCCCAACTAAATGGACGCAAAGAATGACCAAAACGTGGAAACAAGAAAAATCGCTAATCAGAAGAATCGCAAACAGACTCGGAGGGGTGGAAGAAAAAGTAGCTCGAACACTTGCTCAAGCAGTGCTCATCTCTAATATTTTGTATGGGCTAAGATTTTACAAGATCAATAAAAAGAACATACAAAAACTGGATATTTTACTAAACAATGCGACACGGTGCATTGCAGGATTACCGCGAAACATCAAGATAAATGAATTTAAAAAATGCGTCTCTTTCCCGAGTTTTGAGGAATTATGAGTGACACAGGAAGAAATGCACAAAATTAATATGCTCAATACGAAACAACGGCGAGGTGTCATGAATCTGCTAAATCAAGACACGTGCGAACTGGATGACTTTCTGGAACAGATACCACCGTGGGAACAGATAACGGTAGTTCCAGGCACGCCCATTCCCAAGAGCATGGGCCCTGATCATAAGGAAAGAAGAAAACAATATGACCAAAAATACAACAAAAAAATTGTACACATCCACAATGACCCCGAGGTAGCCATATGCTATACGGACGCGGCGATCAGCAACAATAACGCAACGATAGCCTTTCACCTCCTACACATACGCACATGGGCATACGCAACAGCCGCAGACACCCCGGAAGAAGCCGAAGCGCAAGCAGTCTTGGTTGCAGTAGAACACGCAAGCAGCAATGCAATAGAAAAGAAAAGAATACCCTTTTTACCGATTCACAAGAGGTGATTAGAGTATGTAAAGTACGCCATGCGGTAAGCCCGACAATTCGAAAAATCCTAAAGGCAGCAATAACAACACAGAAGAAGAAGAATGCAACGATACTCCTGCATTGCATGCCGGGACACATGTGGATTAAGGGGAATGATATTGCCAACAAAGTTGGCACTCTCATTATCAGGCCAATCTCAGCGAGATCACCCATACTCTAATGTGTTAAAAAATTTGAGTAAAGAATACCATTCTATAGCTACCATAAATAAGGCAAAGAAACAATTACAGTACCAACTACGAAATAAGCATCCTAAAAAATAGGACCCCCTATATTCTGGACTCAAAAGTTACGAAATAGTTATCTTGAGAAGGGTAGGGGCAGGAAGTGACATAACTTTGCACCTCCTCAAGAAATGGGAGACACAATCAAAGTTAAAACAAGACCCGCAATTCATACCGAAACCACCAGAATGTAACTTTTGTAGAGAAAAGACCCCACGAAATATCGATCACATCTTGTGGAACTGCAAGCACTCCAGAAGAGAAAGGGAGGATGCATATGCAACAATAGATCCCGAAGACAAGCTCAAAAACCTTAATGAATGAATAAAACCAGCAGGGGATTTCGGAAGAACACTCTAGCTGCTAAGATCCGTCATTTCCTACCTGGAGAAAACGGGCCTCAGTATAACTTTTTTAATGTTTTCTCTTAGCCCATGCCGTGGAGCGATAGCCTGAGCTTTAATTAAGAAAGCAATAAACGTAGTTCATCATCATCATGTAAACTGAAGTACATTTCATGCCGCCAAGGAGAACGTTCACATATCTTGAAAATCGATGAAAAAAATCCTGCCAACTGCGAAATGACAATTTCTCCAGCTAGACAAATAAAAAAGGCCGAATTTAGGAGGAAAAACCGCTAAATTGGCAACACTGGCTGGCAGTTCGTTTGCGGAAGGAGTTTCGAATTTTCTATGTCACCCTATTTTTTTAGATTTACGAAAATATTCACTAAATACCCTGTTTAGGTGAAGTTTGGTGTGATTTATTGTTTAATGTAGTGTCACTGGTAGAGTATTTTAGTGCAAATAGTTAATATACCAATTGTCTTTGTCCTAGACTGGCGTGCTAAATAACTAATTAATTTTCCCTAACACGTGGATAGAACTTGCAACCATCGAAGAAGAAAAAAACGCGCCGTTTAATCAATTGTTTTTACCACTCTTTGAAAGGTTCGAGTTTGAAAGGCAAACGCCCCACGCCGGCGTTCCGCGTTCTAACGGGTTCGACGAGTGTAGTGGAGTCAAGGGCTTTAGGTGTTCCCATTAGTCATTTCCACTAGAGCTCGGCGTTTTGACGGCCCCGCTCGCTATCGCCTCTTCTTCCTCAGTTTGTCGGTGAATTACCTAATATTATTGCAATTAGGGAAATAATATGCCATGTTTTGAGCCACAAAGAAGTCACAAGTTAAGCAAAATATGTTGCAAATACTGAAGTGCGGGAACCTTTGAACAAGGTAGACCTTTCGCAGAACCAAAGGCATTTTTCTTGAACATTCAGACGAAGGATTAAATATATTGCCGATACCTCATTTCTTATAAACGCAGCTTAACTTTTGCAACATTTGATGTACACCAGCTTTTTAATCACTGGTACGCTGTTCCAGCGGGGAATGCAAAGATCCATCAGATATCGTCGTAAACAAATAGTTACTATATATTCCAAGTTTACCTCAAGGATACATAAACTTAAACTTTACAATTAATATGTCAGGTAACTTGTACTCTTTCATGTTGATTAGTTTTAAAATCACGAGCGCCTCAAGAACGGAAGCAGTATTCCCTGTATGATCGTGGTCTAGGTGAATTACGACGATCAACAGGTTCCCGCCGCGACTTGGAGCCGTACCGCGCTACGCATTTCAAGGGGATTCACAAGTCACAGCGCGATGCGACATGTGGTCTACCACTTTCCGTTCAGAGTCGAACATGAAAGACAGAAGACAACCGTCGAAACAAGACGGATGTGGAAATTCGAGACAAGTCGTGGACTCGCAAAGTAACGAGGTTCAACTTGAGCTTTATGTGGAGTCGTTCTTGACAACAGTGTTGGTAAATCGGCACTATTTTTTCGCTTCGTTCTCATTTAAATTGAACTGATGTAGACACAACGAGTCATCCCAGCCGCTCCAGTGCTCTGAATGTGTCACGCAAGTACGCGTCCCGTATGTCGCTATGCCCCTTTCGAAAGTGAAGTGGTACTTATCGTGGCATGAAATGGTTAATTATGGTTAACCTGCGGCATCATATACACACACAACGTCACCAAACGAGCTGAAGTATAAAAATTTATTTTCAAAACGATATATCGCAGTGAAATTATCCACTACATTTACGTGTCGTTATTTGGTTTATTGTGTTGTTTTTGAACTCTAAAGCGGTTTGACGTTTAACGTTGATTCTAACTTTCGGACGAAAATATTGTCTGAAAAACAGTCAGCACAATCGGAGCATCTTGATGACCGATTTGCGAAGTTACAGAACCAACAAAAAATCAACAAAAGTCACGTCTCGACGCATTAGTTACATAGAATATTGTGCAAAAGAAGCAAATAAGCGAGAATTGCATCGCAAGACAAGGGGCATTGAAATCCGCAGAACATTCTTCCGCGCTTCCTGAAAGGAGATAGCGAGTGGACACACTTGAAAAATACTCACAATACCTGAGTGTATCACCTCAATTGAACTTTTACATACGCACTTCCTGTTTTTACGCAACTTCTCTCGCAGCTGAGCAGCTTTTTGTTTTGAGTTCGCCAGTGGCTCTTTTAACTTAAAATGCGACCTTTAATAGACAGGCTGATTCTGCAGACGTTTCATAAAACAGAATCTTTGGGAGACCTCTTGGTGAACGTAACTACAGGCTGAGCCAAGCGAAGATATACTGTAAGCCTTTGAAACTTAGCAAATGTTCCGCATCTTAATGCAAAATATTTTTAATTCATTTAATATTCTTTATATATACGCACACTAAATGATTATTTGGGTATATATCAGAACCGCGCAGGCAACAAAGATATTTGATGTCTAGGCACATTTAATTATTTTATTTGGGCGTTCATGTTATTGAACTTTTGGCAGCTCGTTTAAATTTTCTGTTAAGTAGAAAAGCTTGAATATCACGACATTGTTATGTTCCAGTAATGGCAACTTCATTCTCTAGGCCAGTTTGCACTTGGTATTTCATCTGGCCGTTCTGGGTTTATGGCAACATTTTCAACATTTATGTTACCTGTACATTTCAGTCTAAATGTCCTGGAACTGCCATTTCCAAAATTAAAAAAATCCTAATGTTTTTCGCGAAACAAAATGCGATATATATATATATATATATATATATATATATATATATATATATATATATATATATATATATAATGTTACGGTGGAAATCAAGAGCAAGGGGCAAGAGCGGTTCGTTTCAGCCTCGGTCTTTTAATCGAACTGCCCACTCCAGCTCGCGCTGGAGCGAGCCCCACCACCAGCGGCCCCATAAAGACGGTCATCGTCATCTTCCTCGTAACATACCCCCCCCCCCTCCGGTGTGGCGGCGCTCGTCCCAACCGCCGCTTCAGTGTAGGGTGTGCTATGGGGTGAAGAGTAACAAGTAGGGTTTGATGCGGGCGACATGTAGGGTGTCGGTGGAAGTCCGGCGAAGGTCAGCCGTTGAGTCTCGTGAAGCGTCACTTGGTATTCGAGGTCTGATAACCATCGAGTGACGCTGAAGGATCCGGTGTAGAGGTGAAGAAGCTTGGTACACTTGCCTTGGTGCCGAGTCGGTGTCCCAACCCTGACGAGATCTTCAAAGGAGTAGGAAACCGCGCGATGGCACTAATCATAGCGTTGACTTTGGCGGCTGTTGAGAGGAGGCTGTGCAGAATCGTGCTATTTGACGAGCTTCTTCGGCGCAGCAGACAAGTTGTGCCACTGTTGGTTGGAGTTTTGTTCGGTAGCTCTATAAGGCAGAAGGCTATTGAGAAAAGTCGTTGCGGAACTATGGTGAAGAAGGAAAAATGGAGAATACTCTTGGGTATCTTGGATTGCAGTGTTATATGCGCAGGTGCAAAAGGAAGCACAGAATCCCATCGTTGGTGGTCTGACTGTACATACATACACAAAATATCAACGATTGTTCTATTGAAACATTCAACCATGCCGTTCGTTTGGGGAGGATATGCTGTGGTTGGTTTTGTGTACAGTTTGGCATAGATGTAGAAGCTCCTGAATGATGCAGGAGGGGAAGATTATTCCATGGTCACTGGTAGGTGCCTGGAAAGGCCGTGGTGGAGAATTATTTGTTTTAAAAGAAAAGCATCAACGTTTTCAGCGTTTGCGGCGCGGAGAGCGGAAGTCTCAGTCATAACGAGACAAATGGTCTATGGTCTATCGCAACAATAATCCAGCGGTGACCAGTTTGAGTGGCGGAGAGTAGTCCCAGGAGATCGATTCCAACACGTTCGAATGGATAACGAGGTGGTGTAAGAGGTTGCAAGAGTCCAACTGGTGCTTTGTTGTTTTTTTTTTTATTACGTTGCTGTCATTCTGGGCAGGATTCAGAAATACTTCGAAATGTTACGGTACATTCATTTCCAGTAAAATGTGTTTCGAACGCGCATGTATATCTTTAAAAAATCTCACATGTCCAGCTGTAGGGTCATCATGTAGAGTGCACGTAAAATACTGGTCTGGGGGTGTTTGGGAACACCAAAAAGTAAATTCGGCCCCCTCAGGGTTATATATAATCGCTAGTGTGGATCGTATGTCGGACAACAGACGTGTGACCAAAGTGAGTGATAATTGATATCAAAGAAATCCACGAGAGAACATAATAGATTATAAAGCGCATCCTGTTAATGAGGAGAAAGACAAGTGTTAATAGTTTTCCGAAGTAAACTTAACGCTTCCTGATCACGGTGAGGGGAGCAACTCTTCATTGTTTCATCAGCGATGGCGCCTATATTTAAGAAATCATTCAAACTTGTTCTCAAAACGCAGGTGACAGCTGGTAGAACTTGGCAAATTCCAGTAATATTTGCTAACCGAACAGTGGTTTGATTTTTTTGTGCCTGTGCGAGTGCGGTAGGTAAAGCAAGACCTTTCTGCAACAAAACTTTTCTGTTTGGTTCCAGCAAATATGTGGAGTCAGTGACGTTAGCTTCTAATTCGATGAGTGCTGCTGTCAGTGGTGGAATACGAGAATGAGATATTGCACGAAAATTAACGTAGGGACGAGAAAATGGCTGAGAGTGAGCTATCGTATCGCCAAAATAAACCAATTTAGTCGCGCAATCTATAATGGCACGTCGAGTGGCTAAGAAGTCCCATCCTAAAATGATGTCATGGGTGCAGTTAGGAAGGATAACAAAGCAATGCCTGTGAGGTTCATTTTAATGGTGAGTTCGACGGAGACAATACGAAGAGGCTGATGTAAAGTCGATTTTGCACTATGAAGAGTGCCACCGTTGCAAGGAGTACAAACAAGTCTAAACATCTTGCCTACATCTTGACGAATGATTGAAATGGATGCTCCAGTGTCAACAAGTGCCTGGAATCGTACCTTCTTAATGAAAACGTCTAATATGTTGATTGTTGGCGTAGTCGGTGGGGGATGTCTAGGAAAAACAGAAGCAGCTGGACCCCTTTCGCTGCCTCTACTACTTTTCCTGATTGACGAACGACTTGGGGATGGTCTGGTCAGTCCGTAGAGGAGGGCGGCGTCGGTATCCGGGAGAAGGGCTTCGGTCTCGAGCATTGCGTTTGGTGGGTGATACCGATCGTCGTTGGTACCTGTGTGGGAGGTCGTCGTCGTATTTGTGTTAAGAGGGCGGTTGGTTCGTGCCATAGAAGGTGGGCGGGCGGAAATCGGGAGTCATCCTTGAAATATCCGATATGCGGCGGCGACAGAAACGGACATTATGGCCAGGTATCCCGCAATAAAAACGGGTCGGTCGACGGATAACCGGATAGTAGGGCTGTGAACCATGAGCGTTGAAGTCCCGAGTTCTGGAAGTATCTGGACTGTTGTGGAATATGTGCTGGCTCGAAGGTATAACGTTATAACCTGGTGCCGAGGTCGTAGCACATACCAGTCTGAAGCGTGTGGAGCTGCTGATTGCGCCAGCTCGGTGCGAATGAGAGCTCGCAGATCATCTGGGTGTGGGGCCTGATGAGTCGTCTTGTTGATTGTGGCAACCACGCGGAAACAGCAAGAAGTAAGCTCGTTTTTGATTGTTTTCCGATATGGTGGTTGTGAGGTCCCCAGTGGAAGGGACTCCGGGGGACGGTACACAATTCTGGAAGTCGGTGGACGACCTCAGCGACGAGATGTGCGCCTATGTTCAAGCCCTTCCCAGTGCTGACGGTCTTCCTGGAGTTCTTTCACAGCCTGTGGGTTTCGTGACGTCAGCATAGTGAAGGCGTCCATCTGCGATTCCTTTCAGTTCACTTTCCTCGGGAATGGCTGCATTAACGCGTTTGCACAGCGCGACCGTGCCTCCGGTGTAAAAAGTAATCGCCTCGCCTGCATTCTGGGCTCTCGTAGCGAGTCTATGCGTTGCACCTTCTTTGCGGCTCATGGGTCATGGAAAAACATCCGACAGGTGCAATTTGAAGGCATCGCATCAGGAGATTTTGTCTTCATGGTTACCGAATCACATTTTAGCTTTGTTTCATAGATAAAATACCACGTTTACGAGCTTCAGAGTGTTGTCCCATGCGTTGTGGGTGCTTACACATTCGAAGCTTCGCAGCCAGTCGTCAACGTCGTCTTTGCCGAAGCCGGCAAACGTCGGAGGGTCCCGTCGGCGATAGGGCACTGAGCCAGGACGGAGCGCCGGAGTGCCTGCCGCTCACCTTGTGGAGCATGACCAGCGCAGGGGGCCGTTGGTGGCTTCGGAGAAGTGTGGTGATAAGCGTGCGTAGAGGTGAAGAGGAAAGACCCGGACCTCCACCACGATGTTACGGTAGAAATCAAGAGCAAGGGCAAGAGCGGTTCGTTTCAGCCTCAATATTTTAATCGAACTGCCTGCTCAAGCTCACGCTGGAGGGGGCCACATATATATATATATATATATATATATATATATAGTATATCAGGCACGTGTCCGGGCGGCGGCCCATGGCGCCCGCCCCCCCCCCCCGAAAATCTTCCGCCTTGCTGGGACCTCCTCTCCCCCTCACCTTCATACAACATTTTGTCGCGGGCGGGCCCCCCCCCCCCGAAACAAAATTCTGGCTGCGATGCCTGCAGTATATATATACACTATCAGGCAAATAAGAATAGGTTTGGTTTCTTTCACTACCTAAATACAAATTGCAATTGCTATTATCACTTTAGGACACAAAAGGTCGCTTTCTACGTAAAGTAAACGTGTTCGTATAGTTCCTGACGTCATCTGTAATAAAAAATCAAGTTGACATTTGCATTACGCAAACTATACACATATTAGTACGAGAAAAAAATTAAAGAATACATTTACATGTTATTACTTATCTAGATATCTAAATAATTTTTAAGCGCGATTCGTATTTTTTTTTTCAGGAGGACTTTTGCAGCCGAACCACTGTTATTTCTCTAATAAAATGCGGCTCGTACTTTTTACCGTGATAGTTATATTACTGACTACTGAACAAGGTAAGATAAACACTATCGCAATAAATTACGGGAGGGATTTTCTTTGACTTCAGAGTACATACTAGTGTTTTTTATACATACTGAGATATGCTAGGTATGTTGCTTGTTCCCTTTGGTCCAACACGTTTGGATCTTAATAATATTTTATATCTCACATTTACAATGTTTTAATTTTCCATGGTGACGGCAACATTTGCTCACGTGGTTATGCCATTCGAACATTAATTATATACACTTTCTTCAGTGTACCGTGACGCTCTTCTTTAGGGAAGTTATCTTTAAAAAAGTATTGAGTTTTAAATAGGTTAGCTTTAATAAAAAGAGAGTTCACCGTAAATTCCTTCGCATATAAAAATACCTCCAAGTTTATGGCGTGAATTCAAGATGAAATGGAGGATACGGGTGATAATATATCCTTCAAAAACCGGGGAACATAATCAAAGAGCATAAGAAAACCTATGATTAAGGCGTTCGTTTTTAATAGTCAATCAATGCCTTATATACATAAAATATGAGTTTTTGCTTAGCAGCCTTATATCATAACTAGCTAAGAGAAGCTCTGGTATTGTAGTGAAACATCGGTTACTGCTCCTAAGATACCGAGAGCTTTTAAGTTCATAAAGTCATGTGCCTCTTTACTGACGGATTTCTACTTTTTATTCTTCATATTTATAGAAGTAATGAAACTCATAAAGCTCTTCTATTATAACTGGTTAGCTTTACATCAACATGAGACATTACACTGGCATATATACAAGTCATATTAAGTAAAATTTCTCGGCTAATACAAGAAGTAACAATAGCAAGTACTAATGACAAAAACAAAAAAGGTGGAAGCGGGAGCAGTGCGTTGAAGCTTAAATGACTAGTTTTCTCTATTTAGAATAGAAAAGCAGCATTTCCCCTTGACCGTATAATGATGATGGCTGCCATTTGTTTATCTAAGAACTAAAAATGATAAATCAGAACCCAAAGTGCAGCAAACAAAAACTGTCTTTACTGGGGTTAGATTTTCGATAGTGCCGTTTGATTAAACTGTGTTCTAAAGGATTACGAATAACGATCCTGAAACTATGATGACAATGCGACATTAATAAATAAGCGCAACTTCAAGAGCAGTAGATTTGTTTTCTTCCGAATAAAGCAAGGGAGAAACGCGAGAATAGGAAGACACAAATAAGAGAAGTGAAAAACATAGGTAATGAGTAAACTATTGTTTTGCAATTTCCGCCATAAAAAAGGATCAAACCTACACCAATGTCACCGAAGCAAATGCGTGCGACCCGAGATCCGCCGCTTTTTGGTTTAATCATGTTTCTTCTTAAAAGGATTGATAATTGGCCTAGTTGGTAATTAGACATTTAAACGGTATTAACGGAGAAGTAGAGAGAAGAGAAAGATACAGGAAAGAGGCGCGACTCACAAGTATATTTACTGAGATGAAGAGAAGGAAGAACATCGCAAAAGTCCATCCCCCACTGAAGATGATAAAGAAAACTTAAAAATAAAAAGTAGGGGTGTTTCTCGGGGACACTTGCTTCAGACATTAGGTCATTTGTTTCAACACCAGACCCGTTGTTGGCCGTCACATTGCCATCGTGCATGGAGTTTTGCATCAATCTTGGTTCGTGCGAGGTCTTCAATGTCAAAGATAAAAAGAAACACCTCATCAGTAGTCGGTTGTCTCGTTATCATCTTGCCTGATGTCTCGCGGCAACAGTGGTTCATGCAGGTTCCTCAGTGTATGTGATGAGAAATCTATTTCCGTGTTTGTTAGTGCAAACCGATTCAACACTGATGCCTTCCTTATCTGCAGATAGGATGTGGTAAGCCTCCAGTACCTCTCGGGTCAATTTCTCTTTGTGCCTTCCTTGGATGCTTGTTTCCCGATAACGGACTGCACGTGCACTCTGTATAATACGTTGCAAGATATCCTCATACTGTGGCTCCCAGACAGTAATCATATTCGCGTAGTCTATCATTAAGGCATCTGCGACCGACGTAACTCTTGCCACACGAGAATGGTATAGTATACACCACGCCTGAAGGGCATTAAAGAAAAGGCTTGACATGTTTCTTGGTACATTTGTGTTTCGCAGCACCTTATGCTAACGAGTTTAATCTAGAGCAAGTTAGGCTCATTTTTTTGCGTTTGGCCCCTAGAGATGGGAAGGCTGACAAGTTCCATCTAGAAGTCTTCTTCAGCGTAGCGACGAATAAAGAAGGAAGCCCATTTACAGCAATAACCGCGGAAAAAGGGCCTGCCATCTTTAAATATACATGACCCCTTCAGGGTAGTGAATTGTGAAAAAATTGTTGAATATCTCCAATTAAAGAGCCATGACATAGGTACGGCATTCAGTATCAATGTGGAGAACCTTTTTTACTTATTACTACGTGAACATTAATTTGAGTCCGTGAAGAAATGTATTGAAGCCAATTGAGAGCTCTCCTTCAAAGGCCTCTAGTGGAATATCAACTGAGAGCTTTTTAGAGTTGTTACATTTTTAACTAACGTCCATGATTGTTGGGTGGTGGGATAGGTGCTTCTTACAAAAGTCAGAAGTATGTATTGGCTCTCAGCGTGGCCCCAGCTCCTAGTGACATCTACCTGGGAGGAGTAGACTGCGCCATTGAAAGTACTCTTGAATGTAGAAGAGTTTGCAATGTGGCAGGCTATGTGGACGATTTCCTGGTTGTTATTTTATTTTATTTATTAATACTGCTCACCTCGTGGAGGCGGTAGCAGGAGTGAATTTGTACATATTGGAAAAAAAGAAAAAGTGCCGTTATACACAGTTCCAAATCTCGGCAGCGCCTTGCTGCAACGCGACACAGACAAGCAAAGTGACTGGCTCATTCAATCCCATCGGAAAATACTCGCGAATATAGAATGCATAATATACAATCAAGATGCAACTCACACGTACAACAACTATATACTTTTCTAACCGATTTGGGAGAGGAATGAAGACAATGTTGGACTGTTCACAACGTCGGCTGGCAGGGAATTCCATTCTCTAACAGTGCGTGGAAAAAATGAATGATGAAATACATTGTTTTTAGCGGAAAATTCCCTTATTGACAGTTGATGTGATCGTCTTGTTAATCGTGGCTGAAAGAATGAGATATACTTATTTTTGTTAATCTTTAGCTGGTCATTAATGATTAGATATAAGAATTTTAAGCGATCCCTCCGTCGTCTATTTTCGAGGCTCTCGAGGTTGGCATTTTGCAGGAGCTGACTGGGAGACACAGACCAGCTATAGGAGCTGTAGATAAACCTTACCGCCCTCCTTTGTATTTTTTCCAGTTTATTTTTGTTTACTTCGGTGTGCGGATCCCAGACCACTCCTGCATATTCTAGAATGGGTCGCACGTAGGTCTTGAATGCGGTCAGCTTCGCCGATACACTGGAGCGCCCCAGGGATCGTCTCAGGTAGCCTAGCTTTTGGAAAGCACGTCTTGAGATGTAGTCGATGTGATCGTTCCATCGTAGATCCGATGTAATGATCACCCCTAGGTACTTGAATGATTCGACTTTTTGCAAAGGTACGCCGTCTATGGAGTAAGAAAAATGGGAAATGTTTTTTTTTCGTGTGATGTTCATAAATACTGTTTTTTTCGCGTTAAGAGTCATTTGCCACTTCGCGCACCATAAATTAATTTTTTCCAGGGAGGCATCGATGAGAAGATGATCGCCAGGGCTAGAAATTTCAGTGTAAAGAACACAGTCATCGGCGAAAAGGTTAATCTGAACTGGTATATCATCTAAGATGTCATTAATGAATATCAAAAAAAGTAACGGCCCAAGAACGGATCCCTGAGGCACTCCAGAGTCAACAAAAACAGGCTCGGAAATTGATCCATCGATGACAACCCCCTGTCGACGAAGTGTTAAGTAGTCACTAATCCAATTTGTAATCATGTCGTTCCTTAAGATTGCTTTCAGTTTTATTAATAACTTCGGGTGGGATACTTGATCGAAAGCTTTTGAGAAGTCCAAGAAAACCACGTCTACCTGGCCACGACGGTTTAAGACCTCAGAAAAATAATGCGTGGTTTCAACCAACTGAGTGGAAGTAGACAGAGCTTTGCGGAAACCGTGTTGCCGAGGATGCAGTAAGTTACTAGATTCTAAAAAATGACAAATATGCGTAAATAATACATGTTCCAATACTTTCCCCGCAGTACACAACAGTGAAATTGGTCGGTAATTTGTCACAAGCTCACGATCTTCGGCCTTGAAAACAGGGATAACTTTTGCATACTTCCACTCTGTGGGTACCTTGCCGCTATCTAGAGACCTCTGAAAAATAACTGTAAGATATTTTGCACACCATTCGGCATAACGGCGTAGAAAAGCGTTCGGAACGTTATCTATCCCGGTAGATTTTTTAACGTCGAGATCGAGCAACAAGGAAAAGATTCCATCCTCACAAATTGTTAAGTCATTCAATGGAGGGGTATTCGTCGGCGCGTCAAAAGTGGGGTGCGTGTTATTATCTATTGTGAAGGTAGATTTAAAATATAGATTGAAACAGTTTGCCAGTTTCGCTTTATCAGTCACATGCTCCCCGGCCACTTTAAGACTACTGATCATCATTTTACGGGGCGAGAGGTACCTCCAAAATTTAGCTGGTGATGTCAGCATAAAATTTGGCAGTGTTTCAGAATGGTATTTCTGTTTAGCCGCTTCAATGCTTTCTTTCAACTGCTGTCTGAGGTCGTCCAGATTACGGTTCCTGCCGTTGTTAGGCTGTCTCTTACGACTTTTCTTTACTCTGTTAATTTTACGTACCAAATGAATGATGTCGCGGGTCATCCAGGGATTTTTTTTGTGCGTCATTTTTTTAATTTTAGGCACATAATCTTTGATGCACCGTAGTGCCAATGATTTAAAAAAAGCCAGAGCTCATCCACATTGCATTGATTAGAGTCGCTAATGGCTGAAAACTCACAGAAAGCGTCATCCAGTTCGTCGAGAATACAAACATCATTGGCCCGTGCAAAATCAGGGACATACACGGTTTTGCTCTGTTTCTCAGTTTTCGCAGCGATGGAAAGGGACAAGTGAACAGTTTTATGATCAGAAATGGCGTCCAGAGCGGAAATGACAGGGTCTTTCTGTGCTAGAGTGTTGCTGACGAATACTAAGTCCAACGTAGACCTGGCGGAACCACACACGCGAGTTTCACACTTCACTAGCTGGGTCAGGTTGTGAAAAAAGCCATGTCAACCAAAGGTTCAGCCTGTGACGAAAGCGGAACTGGGTAGGCGGACGACCAATCAATTTCAGGCGTGTTGAAGTCCCCTGCAAGGATTAGATTTTGCTCCCCTAAATTATTGCTCGTAACGTACTCGTTTAACTTGATAAAGAATGAAGAATCAGAGTTAGGGGGCGATAGCATGCTCCTATTACTATAGTTACTTTTCCCAGACCTGTCTTAACCCATAAGCATTCCAGATCGGGAATGTCAGCTAGTCTGGTAACGAGAAGTTCGTCCCTAAGGATCACTGCCACACCTCCCCTCGCCTATCACGGTCTTTTCGAAGCATCCGGTATCCCGGTGGAACTATTTCATGGTCTGCAATGTCATGGTTCAGCCAGGTCTCCGTTACAACAATAACATGAGGCGAGTAAGTCAAAATGAGGCTCTCGAGGTCAACAACCTTGTTCACCACACTTCGTGCGTTAATGTTTAATAAAATGAATTCGTTGTTACAGTCAGCTTCCTCCGAACCCGCCCTTTTTTCTGGTAACGCTCGTCGTCACGCATTGCCCTCAGCGTCATTGAAAGGCAGGGACGGTGACGCGTGGCACTTGTATCTGCTCTGGGTATTTTCGTCCCAGCCATAGGTTGTAGTGTTCACCTTAAGTTTATCGTAGAGCAACTTTACCTTGGCTCCTTGCTTCTTTTCCTCTGCCGCACTGTCCCAAAGACTCTTACGAATCTCAAGGAGTCTTTTTGAGTAGTCATCAGATACACTTATCCTACTGCCTTTCAACTTGTAACAGTTTTTCATTATTGCGGCCTTTTCTTTGTGGTCTGAGAAAGCTATTATGACCGGACGATCCCTATTGGGCTGCTTCATACCCAACCTGTGCATTCTTTCAATAGTCTCTGCCTTAGCACCCAGAATACCCTGAAAAATGTGTTCATTAATTTTGTTTAGCAAAATATGTTCCGTTTCGTGCTCCGCCTCTTTTATGCCTCTAACTATAAGGTTATTTTTCCGAGAGCGATTTTCTAGGTTATCAAATTTTATCGTAAGAGACTTCATTTGTGAGTGAAGATTGCAGACTTCGTTTTCCATTGCTTGGACCGTTTTACGTGTCTCACCTACATCAGCGAGCCTGCCTTCAATAGTGCTGAGTCTGGTTTCGAGCTGCTTGAACGACGCATCAGCAGAGTTCTGTTTTTCTCTGACTTCTGTTACTGTTTTAAGAATGTCCTGCTGCCTGTCGACCACCTTGTTAAGAATCTCATTCTGGGACTCTATCATTTTTTTCATTTCGCTAAACATTTCCTCAGTAGTTGGTCCAGGGTTCTCCTCGACATCTCCCGAAAGGCACAGTAGTAGTTTGATAACAGAAACACAATCGCAGGCACATTGAAAAACCGTATGTGGGCACGGCAGAATAACAAGACCGAGTTCATCAGAACAGTAACAAGATTTTCTGTCACCAACCTGAACGATAAGAATCGGCAGCATTTTAGACGACATGATCGCGGCGCTTTCGCCGCGCCCACTGAAGCTTGCAGTTGCAGTAGGTGTTCTTATGTCCGTCGCTGGAGGCCTCATTCGTAGATCCCATGCCAGAGTGCGCTTGAACAGTGTTTCCGAGTCG
>JAZHYW010028672.1:0-66583 GCA_037355805.1 Ixodes ricinus | reverse complement strand
CTCATGGTTGGAGTCCTTGATACCAAACAAAAGCAACCAAAATGACGGTTTGCTTCCTAAAATCATGAGCTTCTCCTGCACAAAGCCCTTTCTAGAAATACTGGGGGTTTCAAGGAGCGGCCAGGCTCTTTAAATCCACCACAGAATTCGGTTTCTTAACCTATCGCGGTACGACTTTGTGCAGCGTTGCCCACAGATGGTGCATTTCTTTTGTAAAATTTGCAAAGAGCGAATTTGCCTGAGGAATAAAGTAAAACAAAAAGTCTTAACTCCTATGGAAAACGCAGCGAAGCCACCTGTCTTCAAACCATAGGGCGCCCTATCGGTTGAAGACCGGTTGCTTCGCTGCATTTCCATAGGAGCTAATTAAGTCTTTTTCTTTATTTACTTTTTTTTCTCAGGTAAATTTGCTCTTTGTAAATTTTACAAAAAATATGCACCAACTGTGGCAACGCTGCACAAAGTCGTACCGGGATAGGTTAAGAAACCGAATTTTGCGGTGGATTTAAAGAGCCTGGCCACTCCTGGAACACCCAGTACATTTGAAATAGGAGTATTTTGTAGCGGAGATGACTCACCTCTAGTGTGGGGTTCTTTTGAAAAGGAGCTACGGTACTTCATATCAGATATATTTCGCCCGAACAACGAAAAACCGGAGCATCGGTAGGGACGAGACAAAAGCAACCACATTTATTATTTCTGGAGTTTCGTTTTTGTGCTTGTCCTATCCGTTTCCACTATTTAGCGTTGTAACGTTTTTGTTAAATAAGCTTGCTTCTATTCTTACCATAACCCCGCTGCCCACACGTGGCAAACGTTACGTGCGTTAGCGGTCAGGGCATGTCTAATTTTTTTTTTCACAACATATTTTTTCGGTTTATTGTTGCGCGACTTTAGTGGAGATTTTTTTAGTGGAATAGGGGTTGCTTGACATTAACAGCAAAAGATAAACGTGCCGCGAAATAATAAACACCAGAAGCATCCAACCATTTCACAATGTGTTAAGATTTTTTTCATTTTTTTTTCAGGAAATTAAGCAATTTACAAGACGCTCCTAGCATTTCTAAAAAAAAGCATGTTAATGGGGAATGCAATTGACTTTTAAAATTCAAACACTATATACACTCGGTTAATATAATATAATATTTCGACTACGAAAACAATATCAACATTTTTCACAATATACAAAGTGAATAAATATTACACTTCGCCAATCGGAGAGCCTTCATTTTCCCTTAACCTCCTATTCCAAGTCGATCAGTATTATGGCAAGATAAAGAAGCATATACCTTATAAGGCAAAATCGTGTGCTTCCCTATTTCAGATTGGTAACTGCTTTTCCTTTTGAAGATTACAGTCTTGAATAAGGTGAATTGAAACTATCGAGCACCGACCTAGACATGCCGGTGGCCGTATTGATCAGCACGCTGTTTACAAACGAGCCCGCCTGTGCCCACACCAGGTGTGGGAACTGCGCTCGCGCAGAAACCATATTGTCGTGAGAGAAAGCGTCCGCGCATGCGCAGTACCGACAGCAGCACCACCACAGTGGCGTGACGTCAGGGTTTAGTTGGTGTATACCCGAGACAGAAAGTTGAACTGGCACCATGAGTACTTTATGGGCAAGACTGAAGCGACACTGCATCTCAGCACGCGTCATTTTCGCGTACTTGGAAACACCGATGCAAACAGTCTCGTCGATTTTTGCTACCGTACTGCCGCGCATGGTGCTAGTTTGATTACATCTGGGCGCGTAATATCCAAGCGTGCTCGGCATGAAAAGGCTTACTAATGTAATGAGGACCCCACACACTCTTCCTATGCATTTCTCGTAATACTTCATGTTCTCATTTTGGGGCGGTGCCACTGATCTTTTGAGCTTACATCGACTATGAGCATACTGTACGATACGTCTTCTGGTTCCAGTTTGGAGCGTAATGGCTAAATCCATCAGGAAATAAGGGCGTACAGACTTCTCGGTCATATGCGTGTTGAGAAATGGTTAGAACCAAATACGGAATATCTATCGCCAAGATATATCTTGTGCATACATTCTAGTCTAACGAGATCGGCCGTTTGATATACAGAGCCACTTAGCTTGTTCAACTTATCAAAACAGTCTGGAGTAATAATAATAAGATGAACATTGCGAATCTAAGAAAAACGACGAAGCATGATCTTTCAATGATTTAAAATTGACTTTTAGGTCCACATGGACATCAGGTCCACATGGGAATCGGAAGGACGACAATCATCCTCCAAGCAATTTTGTTCTCAGACCTTTAAGCCAATTGAAACGTCTATCCAGAATTTCTTCATAGGCTACACGCGTGTTTATAATCACAACCAAAAAACGAATAGTCACATAAAGTTTTTCAATATGCGTTAATTATGAAGCCCTAACCCAGTGCGTTGAACAGAAACGTGACGGAAACAGCTATCGTGCAGACTTGCAAAGTGACACATAAACAGATTATACAAACAAAGGCGTGGAGCTCCATTTATCATGGGATCTAGAGATAAAAATATTAATGCGGGTCGTTTATGTCACACCCAAAAGTAAAACGCGGGCCTCCGTCGGTGCTTAAAATACGAAATACGAGTGCGGCGTTTCTTCCTGTGCCATTAGGACAGTCGTGTGGTCATCCACAACAGAGTTCCACTTCCTCTATGGGCTTGAAGGGCGACTGCACTCGCGAAGTATGCTTCTAAGTTGCGGCGTTCGTTTTTAATATTTAGGTTCCATGGGGTAGCCAGAAAGGTCTCAACAACGTCTGCCATCTGCCAGTAGCACACGGATAATTAATATGAAATGCTTGTATTCATCCGTGTCTGGGTCTATTATGAAGAACCCGCTTGGTCACAGTAGGGCGCGCTCTAGGTGGGATTTAAATCTACTTAGCGACAACAAGAAAACAAGTATATGCCTAGCACGCGATAGTTTCAACTCATCTAACGCAACTTGGTTTTTCCATAAAATACATGGATAGTTATATAAAGCTAAGGAACTGCCTCGACTCCTAGAACTTTCGCTGGCAAAAAACGTATGTCGCCTAAATTATTCTTCGCCTAGACACTTTGCCTAGACATTACTGAGATGACAATTTTCGCGCGTGAATTTTATCGACTCCGCCAGCACACTTGAGTTCGTGCAAATGGGCTGCTGTTAAGGACGCGCGGCGAGGTTGCTCAAATGGCCATCCAATCTTCCTAGAATCCCCATTACTAGTAAAATAAGAAATAGGGCATCTGTGTTATCCCACTTACGATCTACACACAAAATACAAAACAAAAACACAATGTCACAAACCAGATTCTGAATGATTTTGGGCATTCTAAGTCACTAGCCTTATCAAGTAAATGTGCCGAAATCACGTAATATCTACTGGAACATCTATGGCACGCGAGGAAAAAGCATTGAAGCAATGAAAAGCAAGAACAAATATTTAATTGTGTTTGGCATTTAAACTTTGATATGGTCGTTAAGCTGTTCAAATCTAATTTTATTTAAAAATAACTTTAAGAGATTAGATTGAGTGGCATGCACTCGTGTTACTTTGATTTACGTCATTAGATAGTACACTTGGGGTATAATTTTACTCTAGTTCGGGACAATATACATTTATCACAAATACTCGGACAGTACTAGCGAGTCAAGGATAACATGAGTGTTTATTCAACATTTCAAAGACAATCTGAATAAAATTTATATCCGCTGTCAACGAATCACGAAGAATGACTGCGTTTACTGGGGTGTCAAAAACAAACAAAGACTAAATAATATAAAGGAATTGTGAAGAACACATTGTGCAACTCGTTCTTGAGATCCATATTCTGTCTTACGTCACCCGTTTTTTTTAATATTTAAAGCACTGCAAAAGAATACGACACCCAGGTCATCATTAAAGCCCAGCACCTCCTCTCTTTACGTTTCACAACACCCCTAAACTCCACCCTGGATTTAACATATATATCCTGGAAAGCTGAATAAGTAGAAAAAGGTAAAGGCGTTGAAATGATTTATGCTACCTTCAGAACCCATAGGTCAAAAAGAAAGAAGAAAAAAATGAGTAATGAACAGATTCCTTAAGCCGGCCGACTGTTCAAGAAAAGTAGCAGAAATGGCGCAATCTGCCAGTTTTGGCTCGTCAAGGACTTTAGAATTTCAAACTGACAACTTTTATATTCATATATTCATTTTTAGTTTCATGTGAACTGTTATCGATTGGGCAACTTCTTTAATGCCCGGAATACTGGACATTTTGGGATAGTAGCACTGTCCCAACGATTAATGCTTTCACAAAACGTCAACATTATTTTATCACTGTTTTTTCTCTTTCCTCTTTTTTATTTTTAATTCTAGAACTCATCGAGGCGCAACGCACTGCGCACCTCGAACGTCTCACCAACACGGCCACCGGCAGACACCTACTGGATAGCCTTCGCATTGCAATATGAGAAGACCTTCGGAGACAAGCTCTCGATCCCCGCCTAACTACGGAAAAGCATCCACGTTCCACCCATTCCCAAGATTATGCACCCACTATAGAATGAGAAGCGCAGAGAGCTGCGAGCCCAGGTGCTCGAGAAACAAATGGGAGAGGATTTGCAGGTCGTTTATACAGACGCGGCCACTTACAAACAGCGTGGAACTATGGTGTCGGTCGTCACTGACCACTCGGGAAAAGTGCTTGCCACCTGCTCCGTCCAAACGAAACACCCGGAGGAGGGCGAAGAACTCGTCCTAGCGCTAGCCCTAGCGACTCCCAGCCGGCGATGCGCAACTTTGCGCGAGGAAGTATTTTCGGCGCGGAGCTAAGGGTCCTTAGCCACCCCGACACGAGCCAAAACGCCAGAACCACCTTGATATAGACGCCCGCACACGCGGCATTAGAGGGCGACGAACGGGCCAACGAGGCTGCTCGAGATCTCACCGACCGAGAGCCCCCGCCACCCGGCCCACATTCCACGGACAACTCCAAAGTTCGTCTCTGTACTTACCGATAGGTGCTCGATCACTACAATGGGGAAAGACGGACGTACCCGGCTGCCGGCCGCTCGCTCACCAAGAAGCAAGAAGTCGCGTGGAGACGTCTCCAAACTAACAGTTATCCTAAACGACGTCTCTACAGGCACTTTCATCCGAAAATACATGACGGCAGACGCGAACACTGCCCCGAGCTTGCGGGCTTGGCCACATGCTATGGAAATGCCCCAGTATACAGAGCCAAGACTTTAGTAATTCAAAAGACACATTTATTATCACCAGTAAAGAGCAATGGATACCGTGCTGCTTAGCGAAAACCCTGACGTCCAACAGTGGACCGTTCAAAAGGCCGAAGACGCCGCCAGGAGCCAAGACATCTTGGCCGTCGTCTAAGGCGCCACAGGCAAGAACAGGCCTCTTCTTTGGACTCAATAGTTATTTCCTTCTCCTCCTCCTCCTCGCCTTCCCGCGTGTTCTTTCTTGTTTTGTTTTTTTATAATGGCAGCAGGATTGTTAGTGTTGGCACCGCCCGGTTTATTGTGTGGGCACCCTGGCGGCAACCGAGCCCAGTTGCCCGACTGCGGGGCACAGGTGGCGAACTTTCCCACGTAGCGGCGGAATCAAGCCGGCCACGCGCACATCGCGTGCGTCGCCTTGAAAAGGCGGATCAGAGGCGGCGCACGGACAGTCGCTGGCTGGACTCAAACGCCGCCGGTGCTTGTTGGCTTTCTGCTAGTATTCCTCACCGTCTCGTCCATGTCCAATGAAATGTCGTTTCTTGTCGAAACCGTTGGCTGCGTGTTATTCCTCCGGGTTGGGTATGCAGCAAGGCAAACCGACCACAATGGTCACATCCCACCTGGTGACTAGAGCAGAATTGGCTTTTACGATGGAGGATTGGTGTTCACCTGGAGTTGAATTTATGCCTTGAAAATAACATTGGTAGTATGATATCGAAAAATGAGCTTCCCAATGAAATTACTGATTTAGTACGAAAAATCACAAATGGAATACTGCAAACAATAAAGATATGTCATTTAAGTAGAGGTATCATGACCTATCCTTAGGTCCAACTGAATTTATGTTTGGAACAAAACAATTGTAGCGTGTGACGTACCCTATGGCGGCCAGTTATCAGTCAAAACAGTGATTTCCCTACAACCCTCTCCCTCTACGGGCGTGTACCCCCTCCCTCCTTGTTTATCCGAAGGCACCCCCTTAATTTACAACGACTCCTCTATTCTCAATGCCCCCCTCCCCCTAAAAATTTAGACACCCCCACTAATCTTAATTCCTGGGGAAACCCGTGGCTCAAAAACAACAAAAAAATAGCACCTTAACTAGAAGGATATTTTTTAGAGCGCAGCTCTTAGGCGCCCGTTTCCGGCTTAAACGGCGTCGCCGTCGCCGTCGCCGACGGCGTAACCGCGCGGTGCATGATGGGTAAATTTCCCGCTAAATTTAGCGGAAAATCTTCCCGCTAAATTTAGCGGAAAATTTTCCCCGCTAAATCTAGCGGAAAATTTTCCCCGCTAAATCTAGCGGGATATTTTCCCCGCTAAATCTAGCGGAAAACTTTCCCTGCTAAATTTAGCGGCAAATTTTCCCCGCTAGATTTAGCGGAAAATTTTCCCCGCTAGATCTAGCGGAAAATTTTTCCCGCTAAATTTAGCGGAAAATTTTCTCCGCTAAATTTAGCGAGAAATTTTCCCCGCTAGATCTAGCGGAAAATTTTTCCTGCCAAATTTAGCGGAAAATTTTCCCCGCTAAATCTAGCGGAAAATTTTCCCCGCTAAATTTAGCGGGAAATTTTCCCCGCTAAATCTAGCGGAATATTTTCCCCGCTAAATTGAGCGGGAAAATCTCTTCCCCCGCTCGTGACTGAAGCGGGACAATTTTTCCCGCTAAATTTAGCAGGAAAATTTTCCCGCTAAATCTAGCGGAAAACTTCGCCGCTAAATTTAGCGTGAAAATTTTCCCGCTAAATTTAGCGGAAAATTTTGACCCACCTAAGAGTCAGCGGGAAAACAGGCCACTGCCCCCCCCCCCTCGAGGTCACGTGACCCCCCCCCCCCGTGCCTTCCCTCCTCCTCAAGAGCTGCGCTCTAATTCGGTGTTACAGGGAGTTGTAAACGGCTTTCATTTTTGTTTACCTTGGATAGAAAAATAAAATAAAAACAGTAAGCTAAAAATGTTTTTTTTTTGTGTGTTGTAAAAAAACAAAAAAATTACATTATAACATAAAAAAAACTGTCAGAAGAAGCAACGCGACCGTCAGAATTTCTGTATTAGGTGTTGGATTTATTTAGGGATTAAACCAATCGAATCGGGCAACTGACTAGGCTTCTCACCTAAAGGTTCAATGATGCTCTTTTTTGCTTGATGCATCAGGCGTCATGAAATGATAGTCTAGGCTGCTGTTTTTCTGCAATCTTCTTGACACCGCCCGTCTTTTAAAGGACAATATGGATGAACACGCGTTTCCACGTTATACATTTTTCTTCTATGCTCGTTTACTCTATGTGGTTCTCACGAATTAACATTTTTTTGCAGTTCCAGGGTAGACCTTTTAATACACTTCACTTCCAACCCCGTGTCTATGGGGGGCCGCACGGAATGTGGCCCCCTTCAGAGGAAATTTGTTTTTCCTTCGCAAATAGAAACCTATACTGCCACGACTTAATGTCCTCGATAGATATTGCAGTTTCATTCTTTTTATAGTATACATCAGAGGAAATTCTTAAAGTTTTTTCATAATTACAATTTTGGTTATTGGGTTATCATATATACAATTCCGAAGGTGTCTTATTCTGATTTTATACGTATATTTTGAACCATAAAGTGTAATCCCAAAGGCGTTTTTTTTTTCGATTTCAGCAGAACACAATTTTACAGCCCGACGAATATAAACAATGTTTTTTTTTTTGGCTCTCGGTATTTTTGCTAAGACGACCGTTATAACCTTTCATTTTGACTCTACACACGTTCAGCATAGGTGTAAGCAATTGGTAGAGCACTGCGAATGTTGTTAATTTATTAATATTCCCATGGTGGCCCTAAAAAAACGCCTCAAACAATACATTTAGTGCAAAACGAATAAATGAACAGGCACATTAATTTCTCCTCCATAATTCTGCATATAATTGGAATTGAAGATGGCTCTTTGTGCACCGGGTCAATCAAAAGAATGTCTTCTAACTTGGACCAAAAAAAAAACTATGAGACGTTTTATCTTTTGAGGGGAAAATCATTCCTAACGAGATTTACATATTAGAGGTATGTCTTAAACCGTTGCAACTCTTTTATCCATCAACATAAAAAGACAGCTGTCACCTTAGTGCTAAGGCAAATTCAGAAAACAATACGTAATAATTATGATGGTGTTCCCACCAAGGTAGCAAGCTTGATTCAAACCCTATTTTTTTCCAAGGTATTCCGGTCAAGTTACATAAAAGTGGGAGGAACTGAATCTCGTCTCCGTGATTACAAAAATAAGACCTGGTGTTTTTATCCACAGGGTGTCCCCCATAAAATATTTACAGGGTTTGTTTCACCTCAAAAATAAATTACGCATCGCTGAACGCTCATTCTTCACCGAAAGCTAGGGCTAGAGGTCCGAACTAGATGTCAACGGTTATAAGAGATTTTCTGAAAATTTAAATGGGAAAATGTTGGCCGACGGAACTCTCGAATGCATGAAGCTCTATGGACATCTTGGCTACAGCAGGACGCTCGCTAGAATTCGAGAAAAGTACTGCTGGCCAAAGCTGCCGGAGACGGTTCCCCTCTACACTCAATCATGCCATGAGTGTCAGCGACGCAAGAAACCGCCGACGAAGCCGTCTGGACCTCTGCATCCGATTGCTCCCCCGCCCACGCAGTTCCAGCAGATTGGAATGGATTTACTTGGCCCTTTCCCGCCGTCTAAGTCGGGAAACCGCTGGATAATCGTCGCCACAGATTATCTCACATGGTACGCCGAAACGAAAGCACTTCCATCAGGTACGGCTGTTGAAGTCGCCAAGTTTTTCATCTAGTCTATTGTCCTCCGTCACGGCGCCCCCAAAGTCCTCATTACAGACCGTGGGTCATCGTTCATGGCCCAGCTGACGCAAGATATCCTTCGACTCAGTGCAACCGGCCACCGTCGAGCCACTGCGTACCATCCACAGACAAATGGACTAACAGAACGGATAAACAAAACTATCGCCGACATGATCTCCATGTTTGTCGACGTTGAGCACAAGACTTTGGACGAGGTGGTCTGCTGCACCGTAGATATTGCATTTTGTTAGCGGTCTTTCTTTTTTTTGTTATGCAGCACTTGCGTTGCTGCAAAACTGCATCTCATGTACGCTTCTGACAGCCTACTGGTGGCGCTGTTGTAAAGTGTTAAAACAGATAGCAAGACAGCTACTTCTCCTTGTGTCGCACACTAAAAAAAACATTTAAACGCTTAATCAAACAAACGCACTGGCCACATGTCTCATCAAAGTAAAAAAACATACAGTCCGCTCGCAGAAATAAAAAAAAATGTTTTTAGTTTTCGCTGTAAGGTCACACAAGATTTCGATAGCGCTTGATGGCGCTATCGAAATCTTCGGTGCCACCAAGTGCTTTTTGGAACCTCCGCTTTGCTTAGTAGAGTCAGCGCTTGGGGGATGTGTCTAACACAATTTTGCAGTTGTCTACGCATTGAATACACACAACTTTACGCTGCTTTTACCTGAAACACAAAGAAGCTGTGAACAGCCATTTTTCTCGTTTAGTAATTAGAGGAATGGAACGGAGCTGTTCAGTCATTCGAGGAGTGGGAGTGGGCCCAGCATCTCCAATCATAGGAGTGAAAAGGAGTGGAATTATCAGAAACTCTACTCACCTGAAATAGAGTTGGAATGGAATGGAGGGGCTAATTTTATAACACTGGCTCCTATCTATCGATGCGAAAGAAGCAGGGAGTGCAGCGGGGATGGATTATACACGAAATTTGACTTAGGCTGCCGATGATTGACGCTCTCAAAATGCCTCGCGTGCGTGAGAAAGGAAAGCTTCTACCTCTGGTACTGAGAAGTTTTCATCCACCTTACATTGCCTGTACTTTAAAGAAGCATATCTAAAAGCGCGGGAAAGATGACAAAAAAAAAAACATTTCCGAGGATTGCGACGCTTACACCTCGTATTTGTAAAGAAAAAACTTTGTGTCATGCATACTGTAGTGAACAGCTAACAGAGAAACATACGATATGCAAAGCTATGTTTTGTTAAAATAAGAGAAGTGAACAACCAACAATCGGCGTGGGTGTGTATATTGAAGTTTGGGGTTCAATATTCATGGTATCATATTATGTATACGTCTTGTTTACTTGATTTCCGTGAAGAGAAAATAACTACCACCTGGGATAAGCGTTGGGAAAAAGTTTCAGACTGCGAATGTTAACGTTTCACACAAAAAACAAATTCTGGAAAGGACTAATTCAAGCAGGAGAAGCCAGAGAAGAAAAAGCATTGGGTTTGATAGAAGAAAACTTTATTTTTCTGGAGAGAGAGGACAGCAGAAAGCACTCTCATCGCGTCGTTTCTACCATTGAAGAGAACTACTGTATATGTTTCCATGTCGGTAATGAAGAATCTGGTATCTACAGAGTATATCGCACGTATGGTTGTTTTATAAAAAAAACGATTGTGTCAGTAATTTCCTCGATTTTTCGCGTAACAATTTGTCAGATGCGAGTCCCCAAAATGGTGAAGTTAAGATATTTGCTTTTACTTTCTGGTTGAAAACAAACACTCTTATATAATTCAAAAATGGCGGGTTGGTTCGACATTTCCGCTAAGGAGGACGCCTCTGTACCTTGAACTCACCGTTCCCAAAAAACGTGTCTCCAAATAAGATGATGACGTTTTTTCTTCTTAATGTGGTAATATAAGCTACCACATTCAAAGAAATTTCTAAAAATATATATTTTTTTTATTTTACAATATGCTGGAATGAAAGCTGTTTAACTGTTTTCTTGTGCGGTTTGTTATTTATCTTCGTTTGCTGATCAACAGATACGTGTTTCATTGTTATTCCTATATTAATTTTTTTACATTCTACAATTTACACTTCACATTTTACATTTTTTATTTACTCCCTCCTACACACACATGTAGTGCGTATGTTCACAAAGTGAGACTCACGCCTGAACGCGTAACTGCTACAAGGCTACGATGCAAGCTCAGGCATAAGCAGATTTGAGTTGATCGAAACTTGTACCTTCACGCCCTAGGTGATCCCTTGAGACACTCAATCAAGATTTGTTCTTGTTCTATTTGCGCTTTTTTGACGCCTTTCCATCTTGTCTACACCGTAAACTCCCACTTAAGGTTTCAAATGAGAATTTTTGCTTGGCATGATAAGCGGTGCATGACATAAAGACCTTCTCCCAACCCCCGACCGAGCGCTAATACGGCGTTATTAGCTGCGCAATATCGAGTTACTGAATGACGTAACACAGTGTCATTGATGGATCATCTGGAGGCACTTTTAGAGGCTTTCGAGTGAACAACCTCGAAAGACGTCAATTTGATGACAACAATTTTACCGCGGCGTGACAAGATGCCCATATAAGAAAGCTTCTAGTAACTCTTCAATAACCAACATAAAGCAAGCGTCTTGCAAGGGATGTACAGTCTCCTGCAAATATAAACGACCCACTGGGAACGCGTGGCCGAGACAGCGGCGGACGGGAGCGTTGCGCGCGCTTCAGACGATTCGATTCTGCTTCCAGGGTAGGAGACTACCGGGCCTGAACGCGCTTAGCAGTTTTTGGTTACGGTTTAGCGGAAATGCGCGCTTTATTGGCGTCAAGCCAAGAGATGAGATCACGAAGGCTCAAAACGAGAATAGTCACGACTTTTCTTATCACTTGCTTCTGGTGCGGTATCTCAAAACAGGCACAGCGGAGTCAGCAAACATTAAAGGTATACCTGAGGCTATAATTAAAATATAAAGTGGGCTGAAGAGAAGATTCGTTCATTAGAAGGATGGCACTGATCTCGTGGTTTAGCAGAGTCAGAAAAATCGCCTTGGCTCAGGCCTGTCTTTCTCAGACAGCAGTTGCGGCGTTTGTAGGACAGCCGTGGCATGACACTGACGAACTTCTCTCCGCTACAAATCGACACCAGAAAGTCGCAGACGCATGAGCAATGACCTCGCCGCATTTTTTAGATAGTCTTTCGATTCTGGCCAATTCCTAAGCCTAAATGAACGCGATAATTGTCAGGCATGGCGACGTCTTTAGAAAGTGGATTGCTGACTAATCGGCCGGGTATTGATAGCACACAAAAGCCAGAGCAGCGTCCCAATAGACCTTATTCCTCCTAAATTACCCAAGTCATCGAGGAGAACGCTGAAAGTGTAATTCTACGGTCCGCGCGCGCTGGCCTTCCTCTTATAAAAGAATTCGAAGTAAATAATCATATTAGGCTTTTGACAGACGCGCGTGCAAGGCTAAATTTGTTTGTGGCTTTTTGCTTTAGAACAATTACTACTGCAGACGCCAGCACGTGCAACGCGTGCAACTACACTCGTAGCATGCACCTCGGTGCTTGGGAAATTTAGAAAAAGGTCTATTGGGACGCTGTCTGCTTTTGTGTGCTATCAATACCCGGCCGATTGAGTCAAGGCAATCCACTTTGTCAAAGACGTTGCCATGCCGACAATTATCGCGTTCATTTAGGCTTAGGAATGGCCAGAATCGAAGACTATCTAAAAAATGTGGCGAGGTCATTGCTCATGCTTTGCGATTTAAGTGAGGTAAGGCAAAGCGAAAGCCTCCTGCACCATTCGTTGCTGACTAACGCGCCCGATATTGCAGCTACAACGACATATTAGTTTCTAAAGCGAGCGGCGCTCACTCAACCGGGGCACCGCCATGTTTCACCCGCATCCCTACCGAGCCAGTCACGTGATTTCAAAATCCCCCTCCTAGGTACTGTGGCTAACTTTAGCCGCGCTTAGCGCTGGCAAACGGGCCCAGGAAGTGCTAAGCACGTATTGCGCTTTAGCTGGGCTCTAAACTCGGGGTAGAATGTAATCGCTCGGAGCGTGAGCAGCGCGCACGCCGAACACCGTCTCGGCTAAACGCTTCAAGTGGGTCTTTGAGGGTGCAAGAGACAGTACATTTTTTTCCTTCATTGGTTAATTTAAACAACCATAATCGCTCGTAGATTCTTCGTAAGCGAAGCAAGCACTGAGGGAAGCAGAACATAGGAAGCTCGAACCGGGTTCTAGGGTTCCTGCAAAGTAATTAATATCCTCTTTATCGGAGCCGGAGCGAAGCATCGGGCGTCGCCTTACGTTGTTGTTTCCACTCGCTTGAACTGCAACCAAGAGAACACAGAACGCGTGCTTCCTCACAACCCTTTCACGACTAACCTCATTTTATGTGTTTTTGCATTATATTTATACCTATATTTGTTTTTTTTTTTGTTTAGTGATGAAGTCGAAGATAAATGGCAGCGCAAGACTCTTCATTGTAAGCAATCTCGGCAGGCTACAGAGACTCTAAGGTTGCTGGACCTATTCTTGCAAAGAAGGGGCTCAGTCTAGCGTGAAGCTCCGATAGAGGCGTCGGGCGAGGATGTATACTATATTATTGTTGTTTCTTGAAGATGCCGGCAGAGGTACGGAAGAAAGCTGGCGACCTTTCACTCGGGCTGTTTTCTTTCCCGCCGGATATTGCGGGTGTTTAGATATACGAAAGTGCCTCGGGCACCAAAGTTGCAGCCACTAGGAAAAGGGTACGCTGCTTTCAATGGATAGTATGTTAGGCGTTTGAGGTGAGGCGTTATTGTTCCTGTCGTGTAACGGTAACATAGCTCTTTTTATAGGCAGTAGTAAAAATATTATGAGTGCGTTGACCCGTAGTTTAAGAAACAAAATCTGATAGAGGTGCGGGATTGCTTCCGTTCTAATATTTTGGAGAGTTTGCCGCAACGTTGGTTGAAACCAGGTTTGCTTTACTCCTGGTGACAGATAGTCTCTTGTGTAGTATCTTGAGAAGCTGCTTCCGAAAGCTAAAGTAAATTGATCGGCGCAAGTCACATTATACGAAGGTGTCATTCGAGTCTCTTTCTCTTACTCTGTTGCTTCAACGCGTCAACTTCGGTTGTTATAAATTTGGTTCGGAAAAATAGTTTTCTAGATTTAACCTGTGAGTTACTTGGCCTTGTTGGCGGGTGCAAGATATTGATACCACGTCTGAAATTTAAATCTACCTAAAACAAAGCTACTACTACTACTACTAATAATAATAATAATAAATTTTTATTTGCATATTTTCTCAGTATCCACTTGGCAGTGTGCAAGGCTAGGCAAAAAGATTGGTACCCTTATGCATGTTCGTCTGCGAGCCCGCCGCCGAGGGGATAAAAAGTTTGAATATCTCTAATATACAATGTATAAAAGTATATGCTCCCCCATACACAGGCACATATTTATTTTTATTTACGCATAATACCTACATCGCTCAGGGTGCATTATTGTAGGATGGTTACAACATCACATACGAAAACAGATAATAAAAAGCACGCTTAGAATAATAACACTAACAAATCAGAAACTTAACGACAACAAGCCTCTTGTAAAACCGAGAAAAACATGTTAGGAGGTGAACTGATATATTGAACTGTACACACGGTTCCAATCTCAAATGGTAAGCGGGAAGAAAGAATAAGCAAAAACATATGTAAGGCAGGTAAACTCACGAAGTTTTATCTCGTGATCATTTCTATTTGAGATATAATGTGCAACCCTCAGATACGTGTTTTTATCAATGCCGGTTTGATCGCGTAAAAGTAGTGTAAAATAACTTGAAACGTAAAAATTATCTTCGTTGGCTTAGGAGATTACATCCAAGTTGGCTCTAAAAGTTTGAAACGCTGGAGCGGAAATTATAGTTGTCACTGACAAAACGAGCTGCAAGATTCTGAATACAGTCTAAATTATAAATTAAACTTTGTTCATGGGGTCCCGTACATGCATATTCGAGAAGTGGTCGAACGTTTGTGTCATAGAGTACTTCATTTAGAAACACTGGTGCAATTTTGAATTTAAGTTTGATGAAATTTAATACTCCACAAGCTTTATTTGTTAAATAATTTTTGTGTTTATTCCAAGTCAAATCAGAAAAGACATAAACGCCAAGGTACTTAAAATTATCTACCTTATCAAGCCAGTGATCATTCAAATGATTAACTGACAAAAGACGGTTTGCGCATTCTGGTAAAAAAATATTACAGCACTTTTTCATGTTTAATCTTATTTTCTATGTTTCACACCATGATAATACCAGACCCAAGTTTTGCTGCAAGGCAGCAACATCTGATACACCCTGTACTTTTCGATAAATTGCGCAATCATCCGCGTATAACTTTATATTTGATGAAATGCCTTTTGTGATGTCATTAATGTACATCAAGAAAAGCAATGGTTCCAAGACCGAGCCTTGAGGAACACCGGAGGTTACGTCGACGTAATGAGAAGAAACAGCCATTAATGCTGACAGATTGTTTTCTATTAGACGGATGACTTTCTATCCACTTACGTACACCTGTGGCGATATTTTATGTATAAAAAGGGCATACAGAACCGCATCAAAGGCTTTTTGAAAATCCAAATTAGAAAATCTTCCTGGAAGCCTTCGTCCTACGAAGACAAAATGTCGTGGGATAACTGACTTAGCTGTGTGACACATTAAAAAAAAAACAGATCGAAAACCGTGTTGCTGAGGTGTGAAACATTTAATTTCAATATGTATACTGATAATGGAATAATAAAAATATGTTCAATGAATGGTTTCTCTCGCATACGCAGGTGAGCGACATTGGCCTGTAGTTAGTACTGCTGCTTAACGTTACTAAACGACAGGCGAGTAAACGTCAGAGACGAAAGTGTTATGGCCATCACAGACAAAGGGTACGTATCAAATCCCCATCGTTTCTGTAAGATTTAACAAGCTTCCAAACTTCTTTTCGCGTTAGTTCCCCACACCGAACAACCGTTCGCGGTGCCGCACAAACATGTGCACACACGTACATACACCAATACCCGCGCACGCTCGCGCACACACAGACACGCACAAACACACACACACATACAAACACACACGCACGCGCACACGCAAGCTTGCAGTACATTATACCATCTCAGACACGGACAGAAGCGAAGAGGGCTCATGCATGGCATCCTTCCCATTGCACGCAAGAGGTGGCCGTACCTCTGCACAACCCTATAGGCACCCCTGCTTCGTGGAAGGGGGCTAAAAATTCATTCAGCGGAACAGGTGAGAAACTCCCCGACTGTTACGGGGATTAGTAATATTCCGTGTCTTTTTTGTTTGAGGATGAAATCGATTAGGTTGACCATTGCGTCTGTTCACACGTACGGCAGTGGATAGGTAGGCTCAAAATAGTGAGCCGTTGAACACATTCATAATTTATGGGGGAGGAGGAGGCCGTCTCAAATAGAAGGGAAGGAAATATGGAAAATTGTGTCCCTTTTATGTGCTTGGAGGATTCCTGTCGCCTCGCAGGAGTCGAATCTCATAATCGTAAAGAGAAAGGAAAGGGTTGGACAGGTTCGAGGCAGAAGATTTATTTTTTTGACAAGAGTTTTCTGTCGAATCGAGATTAGTAGCCCAGCGAGGAATTTGGTTTTCCAGAAACTCCGGGGTGCACGAGGGGCTGTTCTTTGCGTGAGCCACAACTGGATGGTGGGAGCCCGAAGAATGAGACGAGATCTCCTCGCCGTGCCACGGAAATGGTCATTCACTCAGCGCCCCGCCTCTCCGATGTACTCGGTTGCACAGGCACAGAGCAGACTTTGGAAGTAATCCGTCACAAGTTACGGATACTTGTAATCCGTTACTTTTTTAAGAAATTTTGTAATTGTCACGTTACTTTTCTGGGGCTGTTATTTGTAATGTAATTTCGTTACAATTATTGGTAACAAATTACGTGAACTACTCGTCACTTTTGTTTTTAATATGAACATAATACAGAAAGTGGAGCAGGCAATTGAGCAACATAGGACCTAGCAAGTTAAAGAAAATAAGAAAACATCGTGAAGAGGATTACAACCGAAAATAAAACACGATCACTAGGACCACTCGAAAAACGTGCAAGGCCTATATAAATATGCGAAAAACAAAAATCTAGAAGACAACGCCGAGATGCTCTGCATCTTTCCATCGCTTTTCATAGTGTTTATATTCTCCTGAGTATAAAAAATGAAAAGTAGTATTGCAGAATTTTTTTTTTAAATATCAAGATTGCTTTTATTGTTTTCTTGATTAATGTACGGGAAAAGTAACCTCAAAGGGAATTTGTAACGTAACGCATTAAGTAATCCGTTACTCTTCAGCGAAACTAATTTGTAAGGGAAATCCACTACATTTGAGGCTCGGTAATTTGTAATTGCAATCCATTACATTTTTCAAGCAACTAGGCGCAACTCTGCGAAAGAGGAATACAGTACCCCTCTCCTTTGTGTAAGACTTAAATCACTGCGCGTGTTTTTTTTTTTCTTTTTTTGTGTGCATGTGGGTGGGGCTTCTGGAGTGGTGACTCGCTTGCATATTCCTCCCAATTTAAATTTGCACATAAAAATAACTCTGGTGCCGAATCGATGCGCATCGATTTCGCACCAGAGTTCTGGTGCCGAATCGTTCTTTCATGTCTCACTTTGGTTATCAAGAATTAGAAACCAACACGCGCAACCATCTACACCTTTGGTAGTTGGCACGTTGGAATCTCCGCTGAATTTCCCTTAAACTATCCGCGCTAAACCGGTCTCAAACTACTGTCTTTTAAATTTCGTGACTTCTGCTATCGTTCCGGATGTTCAAAGTTTTGATTAGCTATCAGGTCAAAAATTGTTTTTTAGAGTTCGTAAAACAAAATAACATTCATGCAAAATATTTGGGTAATATAAATTTTGAATGGGGCGTTTCTGTACAAGTTTACTTTTGATTAATTATCTGCCTCAGCATAAATATAGGCGCCTATATTTTATAACATTTATACATTTTTATTTTCATGCCATCGCAACACCCGGACGATAGTGGATCTTGAAATTTTAAAACATCATGGAATTGATTGTCATACATTAGAATTTTTAGACGCGTAATTACTTAGATTATGCATTACCTCTTGGATATACTATATATATATATATATATATATATATATATATATATATACAAGTTACTCAAACAAAGTAATTAAGTTAAGTTACTGAGTATTGACGTCAAATGTAATTTGAGTAGAGTAGAAATTAGCAAAATATAAAGTAATTGAGAAAATTACTAATTACCTTAAAAAGTTGCGAATTACCTTTGAAGTTACTTTTGAAGTACTTTATATGTTTTTGTGGTAAAAAGAAAGTACAGAGGTTTTGATCCGCTAGCGAAATTGTGCTAGGCAAATATGAATCGGCTTGTTTGTTCACAAATGCTTTAATAGCTGGTTATGCTTCTGCGTGCCTAATTGTTTTGTACTTTCTTGGTTTGTTTGGTTACTGATGTACTGCTAATGTGTCGTTTCTACGTTGAGCTTTAGCAACTCTCTGAGCTTGATTTTTTAGACAGTGTTGTCTTGTTTACAGTGTTGAGTAAAGTACATCTAAAATGTACTTGAAGTAAAGTACAAAGTAAATGAGAGATTATGTACTTCAAGTAAGGTAGTAAGTACACCGGGTGCAATGTACTTAAAGTGATGTATATAAGTACAATATATTTCAAGGTAAAGTACAATCACTTTTAACAAAATCTTTCATAATGCCCTTTTATTCCCTATGCAGTGTTTTGTTTAAACTGGTATGCATTGCTCCAAGGGTAATCGAAGGTGCATCAGTATGTTACGGAAATGGCAGCAAATATTGTATAAGGTCAAGTCGCTGCAGAGTAATTGTTTTACTCTCGCTGACGAGTTATTTGACACAATGAACTTATAAGGCACTTATTTCCATCGGTCTTACAGCCGCCCTTACTTCACCCTGATGGCGTCTCGAAAGGGCGCGTTTTCACACGACGATATCGCCATTTTTTGTTTTCAAATTCAGGGAATGTACATTCAAGTCGGGAGCTTTACTTTCCTCGCAAAATACAAGTACATGTTCAGAGAATTTAGTTCAAGTAAAGTACAATTTTTCTAAACAGTATAAGTACCATGTACATAGAGTACTTCCCAACACTGCTTGTTTAATATTTTTTATATAAAAACGTTGGGGGAATTACTACAGGTTTTTCGAACGATCATTGAATCTTTGAAGATCTGCATACTCTGAGTTTTGGGAGGAAAGGCAACGCAAAAGGGTAATCTTTGCGTTGCCCTTTAGCACGCTATTCTTCGAGTACAGCACAAACTACGGGAGCACCAGATGAGTTTCAGTGCAGGTGCTGCATTTTGTTGCCTCCTTTGAGTGATGATGCAGTGTGTGCACCTCCTGTAGTGGGCGAGAGTTTCTACGTTGGGGAGAAGCAGGGACCAGCCCTTTCTTCAAATCGGTCGAGTCTTCTTGAGCTTCGAGACACAGAGAAACACCAGTCTTCGACGCTAATCCCGCAGTTACTCGACCTCTCTTGCGTCGTGTCTGTTCGCTCCCCGCGCCTCGTAGCAGTGTTGTTGCAGTGTGTGTGTGGGGGGGGGGGGGAGGGGGGGGAGGAAAGGGGGGCGGCTTGGGAAAATTTTGGGGGTTTCGGACTCTCCAAACCATTCTCTCTCACCTTTCCTACGCGACATAAGTCCACCTCTTTGCAAATATCAGCTGATCTTTCAAGATCTTATCTCCTTTGTACAGGAATGGTTGTTGACAGGCAAAACAACCACTAAAATTCGAAAGTAATTTGTAACTTGAGTAGAAGTTACTCAAAAAAGTAATTAAAGTAAACTTCTAATTACCGAAATAAAAATGTAATTGAAAGTTACTAAACTACTCAGAAAAGTAGTTAAACTACAGTAACATGAGTAGAGTAGTAACTACGTAAAGTCTTATACATACATATATAAATATATATATATATATATATATATATATATATATATATATATATATATATATATATATATATATATATATATATATATATATATATATTTATATATGTATATGGCCGAAACGTCGAAGAATAAACCACCCGTTGTTGCTGTTTCCATCAAGGGTTTTGCTTTTCCTTCAGTTATATATATATATATATATATATATATATATATATATATATATTAATGATGTTGCGCGCTAAAAAAAAAGAAACGACCATGACTCGATTAGTAGAAAATCTTTTCACCACTTCTACACCATTCCCCAGAAAACCGAAAGAACGCTACAATTAAAATTAACTGCAATCATAGACTGCCTTTATTCAACTGCAGTTATGCGTCAACAACCTTAATTGGATCAACTTGGTTGTGGAACGCCCTTAAGGGGCACTATCCCCTTCCCGCTTTCCTCCCTCTCAGGTCCGCCACCCGTCGTTTGAAGCGCCAGTTAGAGGCTGCGTTTAAAAGCTGTGTATTCCATAGAGTTCGGTGAAGCATCATCTAGACGCTGAGTGTATCAAATGCTGTGTATTCTATGGACAACACGATAGTCAAGTTAATGCCGTCCCCAAAACAGTGGCGCGACGAACGACGTGATGGGAACCATGGGGAGAAAGGGGAAAAGAGTACAGCTTGTGGAAGCAGAGTGTATGGGGAGTTCACCAACTGGGTTGATCGAGTAACGTTGCCGTCAACCAAGACAAAAACATGGAGTGTCTTAACCACGTCGACTTCTCTAACCACATTAGCGTGCATTTCACTAAAACCTGCTTTTGTCTCTCATTCAATTCGCATAGCATAGCCAGCTCGTTCCCTAGCGGTCGTCTGCAAAAATACAAAAACACCAGCGAACTCTTTCGCAGAAAAGAAGGAAAGAGCAATCAGCGTTATATTTCCCTAATCTACATGTACTGGCTGCACGAAGCACTTTAGCGTTGAAAACGTCTGGCGTTTTATCAAGTATTTTTTTTTAGCAGCACACCAATGTTAGCGATCGACGCCTGTCACCGGAGCAAAAAATGCGTTCCAAAAGTTATAAAACAAAAAACTGAGGAAGCAAGAATTTTTTTTTCCTTCAATGGCAGATGAAACACGGACCTGGAGCATTAGAAGCTGTGTGCTTACGCAACTGTTTTTAAATAAGGCGTCTTGCACAAGCTAATTTCTACACAATGCCCAGCAAGGAAGGTTGATTTAGCAGTTGCTTCTGATACGGGGACGGTGGAGGCCATATAAGCGAAAAGACAGCTGTTTACATTTTTTGTTGTGTGTGTGTGTGTGAGGAGGAGGGGAGTTTGAGGGAGGCCTAGGATAATCTCTTCTGTGCATTGGAGTCATGGGCTTTATTAAATTGAAAACGTATTTTATAGTAAAAAAATGGTAGTCTGTGTGCCCAGTCGGTGACGCTAAAAAGTTATGTGTTTTTATTCTGCTGTCTACAGCGTTTAGTCTCTTGCTTTACTCAAATATATGCACGCGTCCGAAACGCCTTATTGTTATACACGAATTTGATAGATTTGTGGATTGATCCTACAAACATTATGTCAGGACTATTGAAGTTTCTTGATTGTCACGTTGATTTTATTACATGAGTTACAAAACATAATTTAAGATGTCTTGAAATTTTACATGGGAGCATAAGCAGCACTCTAGGTCGTAGTCCTGTCTAAATACTGGGTTGCGCCGCTTCTTGATAAAATGGGGACGTGTTTTCGTCTCCAACGGTACTTACATGTGGATGGTGATGTATAGCTGAGTTAAATGTACGACTGCACTCTAGCGTTTCGACAGTTGAATTTTAAAAAAAACATGGAAGTAGACGCAACAATTTAAATTAATTTAATCTCTCCAAATGTCTTCATAATGTAATTGACGTTAGGGAAAGAAATATTATCGTAAATGACAGAAATACGAACAGCCGTTTATAAACAGTTTCAAAATACACAAAAATGTAATTCGATATTTTTAGTAGAATATTGTTTTTTTCTACACGTTTTTAAATATTATCGTATAAGCGCACCTTTATCTCATCAGGGTAGCTAGAACTAACTCTTTATTGACCTAAACAAAGTTCGTTACACAACTTATTCAAACTGAAAGAAAAATAAGAACTCCTAAAAGGACAGCTAATATCACTTCTAGCCTTATGAATGCAAATTCGAATTTACAGAGAAAAAAGAGCGCAAATCGCGCCGAACGAACATTGGAAAGAACAAAATTCTATCGTCTCATTCTTGCACCAAACTTTGATGCCAAAAGAATTTTCGCCATACTATTTCTCTTCTTCTTGCTAGTGAGCCTTCTTTTGTGTTCTCGCAGACAACACCAACCACCGTCATTCATAATTTTTCACTAACTTCTTCATCTGAGAAAAAAAAGACATTCCCAACTGACGTCTTTCCGGCAATTTCCATCCACATTATCCTCCTCTTTCTCTCACTGTGCTTTCCGTCGAGACTCGACTCCCTTTTCCCTGTTGCTCCCGGAAGAAGCTTCCTCCTCATAACTTCTCTTTGGTGACAGTTACGTCCCATACGAAAAGAAAAGCCCCATCGCAGAGTGTGTGTGCTCCATCGTCCCAAGGTCACCGGTAGGGTGCCGCACTGTCCCCCCTCGCTGTGCTTTTTCTGCGAAACAAATAACAGGCGGGCACGCCGGGTAGGCTTCTTCAGATGCACTTCTCTGGAGGGGCTCCCGCCTCTTCGAAATCCTGGCCCTCCTTTCCGCATTTTCTTATTTTATTGTCTGTCGTCGACATAGTCGATGTGGCCCAACTTTGTTTGGCAACACAGGTCTAGATGCTTGGGCGCGTAGGAGGAGATTATATTGAACAAACGCTTCATTTATCACTCACCCTTTAATCGGCCTTCTTTTTCTTTCTTTCTTCCAGCTTTCATTATTTTGGTTTTTTGAGGCGCGCCTATGATATGTCCTTGTATTTAATGGGTGGCTTCTTTACTGCGTCGAGGAGAATGCGAAAAAGCGGTACTTTTAAGCCAAGCGATGACGCGCCATGCAGTAAATTGTTTTTTGTCTAACTTAATATTTTTATATATATATAAAGCGTCAGAGTTTAGCGTTTGTGGTTTCTATGTTGGCTCCTGGGACTTAATTTATCTTTGTTTGATCAGCCGTTTTTTGTGGTTCAATGTGATTATTTTGCTTCTTGATTTAATGATTTCAGATCTTCTTTCTTTCCACTTATGTGCTATCGTGTCCGTCGAACCCTTTCACTCTAGTCGCCGATCCTGAATGCTTCATTTTTGGGGTGTGTAGTGGGTACATCGATTTTCCTTTCATCTATTTCACCATCACCGCCCAATAGAAATCGTTTGTTTACGTGCTGAGGCTCGTTCGCGCCTGGTTTTATTAGGCTTTCCCTATATTACCAACACTTTTCAGAAACTAAATCCTTCGCTCCCGCTCTTTGACGTCACTGTAGCCAGGCCAGTGAGCAGAACACCGACAGAAACGTATGTCTATATACGTATCGATTATACATTTTGCGAGTTTGAAATGGTGCTTATGATTACACTTTGGTTGTTTCAAGTCTCGAGTATTGAACCAGAGATGCACACGTTACCCCAAACACGACTAGATACCATTAGTCGTTGCTCGCTTAAAAAAGTAACTGAATACGTCACTCTTTATCGATTCTCAAACAGAACGCGTTAGTTTACCTTGGAACTTACGAGTTACTCTTTGCGTTTCTTTGACGGTTAAATACACAACTGCTTTTGTTTCATGACTGACCGTTTTCTTTTCAGTAGTCCTAGCACGTAAGCAGCAGTTGATTCTCGACGTCTTCATCAACCATGTTTCCCCGCTTAATGCAAACAATAGCGGTGGTCTCAGCTGCTGGTGTTCATAGCTTCCGTGTTCCGAATATAAGACTGTCTCAATGAAGTAAGGACAAAAAGGCGTTGCGTAAAAACTGCACAAATACATTTTAATGTGTTAGACAATCTGTAGATAAGGGGTTAACATACAATGCAAAGTTTGGTTCCGATGAGCACACCCCCACTTTCGCGAAATCTCCAGGTTATCAAAGACTAACAAATAAGTTGCACAGAGCCTACTCCAACGAAGCGAAGTAACAAAAGAAGCGCGACTTCTGTTGAACCACAATATTCCTGTGAACAACAAAAAGTGGATCACGAACCCTAATCCGTCTTTGATATCCTTGTCGCAAAAGCTTCACTAAATTTGTAGCCTTCCTTTTTTTTAAGTGTTATGTCTTTTCTTGCTCTCATTTGCAACATAACACCAGGAAAAATTATCTTCGATTGATCCCTTCTTAACTTCAAGCCTCCGGAGACTTTTTACACATACTTTAATAATATTGGTTTCCTCCGTCAAACAATAAGAGTACCACGCAAAACCTAGAAACAATTTCAGCATACCGAGGCAAGAGCGTTGCTGCTCCGCTCGTTTTTACCGTCTCAAGTGTGTTCAGATTAAAAACGAGCGAAGAAATACAAAAAAAAATACTTAACCCGCAGTTGTTGTTTCGAGAAGCGCTGCTGCATCATCCACTACTCTTTCTTCGCGCACGCAGCATGTTCCCCTTTGAGTCTTCTACTTTGCTTTCTGTTTCAGTTCATTTGCATACTCCACCTCTTCCCTCTCCTAATGCTTTCTACTTTTGGCCTCCTCTCATGCCCAACGCTTTATCTATTAGAAAGCTGCTTATTCTGCATCTTAGACGGAACTTTTTCTTTTACTTCTCGACGCGTGTCATAAACTTAAGTTTTTAATATTGTTGGATTTGTTCTTTTTTTCCCTTGAATGGCTTTTCACGTTGCTTTGTGTTTTTCTTTATTGCCATGAATCTCCGTTGTCGATATTTATTAATAGCGCACGCTTCCGCTCTTCTAATACATTTTTGTGTTGCATCTAGCATAAACCTCGAATTTAAAATACGCGCCAATAAACATGCATGGTTGAATTGTGAAGCGTGTATGCATTCTGAATTTTGAGCGTGAGCTTTTGGTTTCTAAAGACGGTTGATGCGCATTCCATGTTTCTCGAAACAGATCCATTTTTTAGCTCCTGCTATTTTTTTTATTTGTGCACAACTTCTTTCTTCTGAATAAACAGCTCCTTTTAGATCTCCTTTCTAGATTGATACTGTCAGAATGTTGTGATTAAATAACATTCATTTATTGCCTAAGCAAGAATTAAAAAACGACTTGTTTTAAGGCATCCCATGAGAAAGTACAACAATACCAAGAGCACCTAGAAATGTAACATGAGAAGATGAAGTTCCCATTTGTCATTTAGTTTATTACGTGGAATATTGTCGAACCAAGTATTGTATCTCGAACAGCTTTCCATTTTTGTCTAAACGGAAATTCTACTGACTATACTGGCATTGACAATAGTAGAAAGATAATATACTGGCATACGTGTCATGCCATTTTTTGACGTCATTAAAATATCTAAAACGCTGAGACAAAAGTAGACGCGCTGTAATTGTTCGTTTCGTGCGTACTCATAGCTAGAAATAAAAATATCTCGCTATTTGTTGTGCTTTTGTTTGTATTTCCTCGTACATTCACGACTCATTTTATTAGGCACGTTTATGAACATCGCAGCAACCATCAATAAATACGCCCGACCATACTAGCTTCAGCTTATTTTTCGTTATAAATGAGGAGATTAGTCGGAGCTATTGTTTTGTTATGTAACATTAAAATTATTCTTTGTTCGTCGGTGTTTCATGGGTAACGTCCATGCATTGTTTCCGACTATATTTGAATAATAAAAATGAACACAATGTCGCATCATTTATGGCTTGCAAATGAAACGAATGAATAAATTCTAGTTGAAACACTTTCAGCCCTGTCATCTAATTTCCCCTTTTATACTTTGGTGAGCATGAGTTTCTGCGGCTTCTTTAATAGCTCAATAAAAAAGGCTGCTATTTGGATTGGTTATGGCCTTCTGGATTTAATTTCCAAATTTTATCAATTGCCCTAATTTTTTTGATTGTCAACTGCCTTTATCCAAACGCGTAGATTGACCAATTCACGTCGAGCCCATTCCCTAAACAAATACGCCTTTAGAAATAGTTTTACAGCAAGTCTCGTGCTAAGGGAGTCTTTATGCCGATCAGAGTTTATCGCATCGTTCTTTGTTTCAATGAAATAACTTTTTTTATAACTTTATCATTTTTAAGAAAATCAGAATAACACAGCAAAGTACTCAGTTTGTTTTCCCCGAGTAATCACAACAACACGGAGGTATTGTTTGATGCGTTATAATTTTACACTTGTACTGTGTAAAAACTAACTGTGTTTAAGAACACAAGAACGCTTTTGAAATGGTAGCTTCAGAAATTTGTTATTTCTCCTTAAGCGCAATTTGTAGCTTTGTCTCATTTATTTAAAATGCCCTAAAAATTAAGGTATTTTTTCACACTGAATGTTTCGTGTCAGGGGACGCAGTCTTGTCTCTGCCGGGAAAGCGCAGACGTTTATCTTTGTAGCCTCCGTACAACCTCGTTCCACTAGAGCATATTACATTTCGAAGCTCTTCGCTGTACTCGACAATACAAATATGTTCATCACCGGTGATGATAGAAAGTACTACAACAAGCTTACACTTATCGTGACGCGATTTTAAAAGCCCGTTATGCCTGACAGTTAGGAGTTCCAGATGATGCAATTATTTGTTGTTATCAGAAGAAACATTATTCACGGACAGCAAACAATATCCTGAGGCCAGGAACGTTTTTTGCGAACTATAAACCGCCAATTGTTTTGTTGCTGCAAATTATATTTCATTTAAAGTTGGGATTGAGTATAATTAGGTCAACAAATAAGTTTATGACGTTAAGTGCTTGTCTCTTCTAAATTAGGCCACATGTTTGTAGCTCGTTTATCTCTCAGGTTGGTATCTCTTTCGTTGGCAGTAGCATTCCATATTAGTACTAACACGCTAGTTTCAGCCTGAATATTTGTCGACGTCATCAGTCGATTCCATCTCCCTGCAAGTTGAATCAAATCTGTGCGACACAAAGGGATGCCTGGACGAGGCAACTGCAATATTGGCACATAAATTTAAAGGGTGATACCGCTACTGAAGCGAGAAAAGCGGTGGCCTCAATTAACCATAATGAACTTCGCGATGACAACGGCAGCACTAGTGCATCTGACGACCGTGGTCTCTTTATACTGTGGTCGGGTGGCTAGATAGTTACTGTGGTTATACTGTGGTCGGGTGGTTAGATTTAGCTAGATAGCTACGTCGTCGTACCGCCATGAAACGCAACGTCAGTGCTTGGAGGCATTGAAAAATAATTTTACTGTCCTGAAACACGCAAGAAGAGCGATATAATTGTAAGAGGTCTAGGGAAATAAACACGAGTCATAAGTTTATTGCATGAACAGTGCCAAATACGCTCACATTGGCCTAGGAACGCTTTCCGTACGATGATGCTCCATAGCGATCTTGGTGCGACTGGTTTTAATAACCCTTTCGAAGCTTCGAAGCTTTTAAAAGGTACAAAATGGCGATCACCATCGCCACCGACAGCAATAAGCCAATCACCTTGAGGGGTTTCGTCGTCTGTATGTTGGTGTTTGTTTGCGTCCGGCTAGCAGGTGAAGGCAGTGGTGCTACTTTCCCTGATCCAGTGACTTTAGAGATAGTAGCTATATTGGGAGAAATATTATGTAGCAATGTAGTATTTGTTTATAGGGCCTGCAAATTTATACGTCGTTGTCTCGAAATGTCGCTGATATTCATGCGACGAAACAATATAGGCTTAAAGAGAATGTTTTTTCTTTGTGTTTTCTTGATAATATTTTTATTTGTTTACATTATTTCTTAAAAGAATGGTTACTACAATTATTCTCCACGATTTCATAGTATTTTTAATTTTGCAAAATAAGGTCAATGACAAAAAAGTAATCTTGAAATGCGTTTCAGTGTAGCAAACTAATGCATATTATCACCTGGAAAAGAACAAGACACCGTTCATTCATTTATTTTTGAGGTATTGATGCTAAATTGTGTTAACTTTCTACATAAAAAGTTTGCCAAAGTAGCGCTATAAACCCTGTGAACTTATTACGCCTGTATAATCTAAATTTGACTATAAACTACACATGAAAACTAAACACGACTAATGAAATGTCCCATTAAAATAAAGAGCATGTATCACTTAACAGTGCATACAAAAAAGACACCCCTTCACTCTATTGAACTCCACCACTACACCGGACTAGCTACAGGTTGTATAGATGGAAAAGTCTCCACTAGAACCTTTTACAGCCGCATATGTTTTGTGATGAGATATAATAATTATAAAGGCAATAACAGATCATTACATTTTTTAATGGAGGATATGAAGTTTGTTTCGCACGCTGATCCCGACTGTGAAAGTTGCGTAATTAAGGCATAGAACAAAGCCAGACTGTACAGTGACGTAATAAAGTCCTCAGCTCCTGATTGCGATAATGGGTACACGTGTACCGCGTGGGAGAAGGAACATTCAGGATTTGTTCATAAGCAGCTAGTGCGGCTACTATCCGAGTAGGCGCGGGATACCCTCTGAAATATAGGATAATTTGCTGCAGCTCAATTTTCTCTCAATAAACTCCACTTTTCTAGTCCCGACTCCTGCGATATTAGCACGAAGTATTTGCCTACTGCACTTTAAAAGTGATAGCAGATGATGTTTCAAACGATGATGTCAATAATATCGCTTTATTGGTGAAGGAGTAAACTTCTTACCCGGTGCCTGCACTTTTATTCGGCACGACATTTAGGCAAAGATAATATTTTTGTTATGAGTACAAAAAATATAACTGCAGATCTAAAAGGAATTGCGCACTTCCAACGACAGCGCTTTCTCTCCCTGCCTTTATTTCCAATGGCAGGGGAAGAAAGAAAAATAAGACAGTATCCTCCTTTGCGTAGTGGTCACTGATGCCGACATGGCCAGTCCTTAAAATTTGTCTACTGCATTTAAACACCCGCGTTCACTCGAAAGAGCACCTTACTTTAAGCTGAATTGTCGTGGTTTGAAAGATAAAGGATACATCTCGATATGGGCGATTCCGCTTTAAGAGTTCCAGGGATGAAATTCGGCTAAGGTGTGTTAAACATTTCAAACATCTATACTCCCAACTGCTAACAGGTAAAGCGACAATAAAACCCGCAGCGATAAACCTAAACTAGAAGGGGGCAAAGCATAAAAAAATTCCTTGAGGAATCGTTTCGTTATGAAGTATAATCATTGTCTCTTTAAATTGTGTGGACGGTAGCTTCGGTCCCATCCAGACTGTCCTGAAAAGGCAGTTTTGCTTGCGTTGCAATCTTGTTCAGTCAGTATGATCATATCAATAAACCCCGATAACCACCAGTTGGCTCGCTGTATTAATGACTGAGTACTATTATGGATCTTAACGTGCGCTTATTGTTGCTTTTGTATAAGGTTACGTTTAAGGGAGTAACCGAGATGACAGGTATGTTGAATATATTTATATTTTTGTGGATGCGTTTGTGAAGGTAGGAAGGAATCTTAAAACATTGCATTCACAAACAAAGGTGAGAAATATGGAGTACGGCATGATGATTTATTTCTCTATTCCACTGGAACAAGTAGGTAGAGCTCATAGGCCTCGTTAAAACAATAACAAAGTTCTCCAACGTTTCCTTATAGGTAGCTCAAGGGCACACATCGAAAAGCCGTAAATCAAGCAATTTTTCGTAATGCAAAGAAGACATGCTTTGCTTTCTGATAACTGAAAATAGACAAATATATATACCGCTAAAATTACCACCGAGTTATAAAGCTGTTTAGCAATCCTGTAAAAAAAAATATTGTTAGGTATTTTGAGTCCTCTTGAGAATGTTCTCGATACAGGCAGTGTGTGCTTCTCTCTGAAGTCAGAAGTTTGAGAATTCAACTATGGTTCGAAACTAAAGCAATGGCGAAACGTGCATCTGGAATAAAAGTATCGTTTTCCTTAGAGTTACCTGAAGCACAGAATTTTGTACGATCACTACCCAACCTTGGAAAGAGGAATATTTATGTAAGAAGATACTAACTTGCGCTTTAATGATTCATAAAAGAGAACACTCCAGGGCGTGAAGGATACTCGGGCACGCGTACTTCGTGAGAAATCGTTAAAATAACTACGTTGGGAAAGAACTGAAATTTCTGTCTGACTCCCTACATGTTTCATTATTTGTGTTTTTCAAACCATCTTGACATACCTGTTTAAGTTCATTTTCTCCCAAAAACATTAAATGTCTTGCTTTGTCGTTTTTTTTTCTCTTTCAACAAGAAACCTACAGTCTTAAGAGCCTAATGCCATTTTGGACAAAGTTTTAAACAAAATAGATCTGAAAAAGAAGACACAAAATCCTTTGGCTTTGATATAAAATTGTTTATTATTTAATGTGTTTTGTTACGCCATTGTACAATACTTTATGCAAAACAAAATTGAAGTTTCTGATTTAAAACATATTGTTTACACTGTATAACTTCTATTTGTCGGTGCAGTGTTTTCTGTTCCCCTTCCTTACTCACCTAACCTCCCTCTCCACAAACCGGTTAAGCTTTGAAGTATTTTTTTAGACAGGAAAGATGCGACTATCCTCCATAAAAAGGAGGCACGAAAAAAACGCTGGCAGATCTGCATTCTTCCCATATCTTCTCTGCGGATTGCTTAATTTCCACCATGGATCAACAAACATCCCAGTAAAAATTGAAACCTATGTTTCAAAAGTCGCACCTTTAATATAAATTTGTCTTATAGACGTCAATCAGCTAATCTCTCGGAAACCTTCGTGAACTACGTACCCTGCCTTATGCGTGCTGGTAATTGATTTAATCAGAAGTCGGTTAATCAAAACATGCAGAAATTGTTTTTGTTTTTTAAATAAAAGTCTACACAGAATTTTTATTTCTTTTATGTTAACTACCGAAAAAAAACGTAATAAACTATTCAGATGTATTCTTTTACCCCCAAAACACCAAAATGTAAGCTATTCTTGAATGAACTGACAAAAACTAAGACGACCAAGCCGCATTGGCGAAACATTTCTTGTTATAAACACTTTTTGATCCCATTTGTGGTAAAAAGCAAAGTTCAACCGCAGGTCCAAGGATGTAGAAACCGGAACCGCATTATAGCACCCTACATATTACGCCCCTGGTTCTCAACGATTGACACAAGTGACTCTGACGTTATCTTTCTGCCTATAGAGCCTACCGTCCCACCCTTGCAGCGCGAACATCCTATTACCTGCGCCCAGCCCTTCATCAACTAAGATTGCTTTCTTTCTTGGTCACAATCCCGGAAGGCCCCGGGATTTGGAAATCTCGTCGACGTCCGCGGTGCCTTCGTTAACGACGTTGCCCCTCCGCGTCCGCCAGTCAATGATCCGGACTCGAGTAACGGTCGCTGCCGAGAAACCCGGTCACTGAGCGTCTGCCTTGCGGACCGGCGTCGGAGGTTACATGTAGGAGGCGGGGTGATAGACGCGATCTGCTTCTATAGCTATAGACCTGCACGCTGTTGACAAACAAGTCAGCGTTTGTCCAGATTAGGTCTGGGCGATGGGCGCGCGATAAACCCAGATTCGCGTGAAGTTTCTGAGCATGCGCAGTGCAGACAACAGCGCCACCGTAGCGACGTGAAGCCAGGGACGCCTACTGGTCTATAGCTCCCCTCTCTCTAAAGTCGGCGGCTGTACACTGTTTTATTGCGACGTACGTCGTTTCATTAAGTTCTCTTCTTTCAGCCGTCCTAATTGTGCATGTAATTTTGTTTTTGGTTACTTTATAAGTATACATTTACTGTCAGCGCAGGGATGTCCGGTATGCTGAGTGTACGTTAGTGACGCCTGTTAACGTCAGTAGCCGAAACTTATATATTTTCAGTCTTTGCCTCAATTGATGAAAGGACGATCCGGTGGAAGCTACTTTGAAATCTGTAGTGTGGCCCTTCGCTTCCGATAAGTGAAAGCTAAGATCTAAGAATAAGGAAGTGTATTGTACTTCTACACAATAAATAATCGCACGAGAATAATGTACATTGCTGTTGTGAACTAAGTAGGCTGCTCACGTCACCAAACTGACTAAGGTCGTTTTATTAATTAAGTGTTTTGAAGACAACACTGAGACCAGGCATTCATTCGATTTAGGGAAAAATCTGCTTTAAATTCACTTTTGTTTATTTTAACTTTTGCCGCCGATGAATAAAATAAACGAGACGGCATATATTATGCTTAATATGCGCTGGAAAGCACAAACCCTAGAATAAGCGCATTATTAGTGAGCGTCATTATAATAAAACCGAGAAAATAGAAATATTCGAGACCATTGAAATCGTGACCACATAGTTTCCTTAGATAAACGACGTTAATGGATGGTAAGTGTAAGTTGTAGCGTTCAACCTTCTCGCATCCTGGGCAAGTATTTGAAGTGGAAATTTGATAGAAAAAAAACATCTCCATGCGAGGCATTGAAACAAAGAATTTTATACAGAAGCTTCGATCGCTGTCTAGATATGAATTATCTGTGCTGTTACCGAGCAGTGTCTGATTTCATCATCGTTTCCCTCAGACTCTGCGTGAATGAATATATCCGTTTGTCAAGGCAACCGTCACGATTTTCGTTTTATATTACGAAACTCTCGATGTATACAAAAAAAAACATTTTATTTTCACTCAAATGTTTCAGAAACATGAATATCTCGTTAATCAGTCTGACATTTGAGTGTTATGAAGTTTTCCCCGCGTTCGATGGCAGTATCAAAAGTAAACTTATAATTTTCCATTTTATTTTTATTGTCTTACAATTTGTGCAAATACTTTGGTAGCTGTATTGACCCACAAAATTATTTATCCTATTTTATTATAATTATCCATTACGATCTCATTTTATTCACGGACATTGTTTAAGGTTTCGTTTTATAAAACGCGTTAGCACACATCTTCGCTTTGTGGCAAAATAAACGATTGGAATATAGTAGGGACGCAGGCGAGCTAGTGATTATTAACCATGTTGAATTAACCTGACACTAGGGGAGAAGAGAAACATCAAAACTTAGAAGGAAAAAATAGGGGGACGGCGTCCTCCTGTCTATTTTCTGTTCCTACTACATGTTCATGTTTCTCTTTTTCGCTAGTCTAAGGTTAATTCAACATGGAAAAACATATAATCTTGAACCAAGTAAATCAATGAGCCGCCGCGTTCGGCCAGTGGTTTTAGTCTGCAAGCTACATTTTTCGTGCAGTGTGTAAAATATTTACAAGATGAAAGATGGTTGCATCACAAGCCTAAAAATTAATCCCAAACTGACACAAGAAGAAAAACAGCTTTCACAACCGCTAGTCTGTACCGCGTGCAGCCCTTTTACAGTGTTTGCAACAATTGTAGCCCCCTGTTAGGTGAGGGCGGGACTCCATCGGTCATACTTCATTACACAATAACAAGAAAATCCTGGTTTGTCGTACACTTTCTTGTCCATGTGTATGTTTTTTTTTTGTTTTTGTGTTTCAAGTAACTTTTTTACGGCGTTGCTTCAAATTTTCAAAGCTTTTATATTCGGGGTTTATTTACCACTGTGAGCTTCTTCGGCTAGTGAGGAACCACAAAGTTAGCACAAACAATACATTTTCTTGTTCGGTAGCAATCGAAGGATTCAAATATAAAGACTTTTCTCGTCGGTATAATATTGTTTTTTTGTTATGGTTCTGTGACATAAAACCTCATATTATGGATGCTGGAAGGAAATGCGCTCCGCGAGGATTTAGAGCGCAGCTCTTAGGCGCCCGTTTCGGGGTTGAGCGGCGTCGGCGTCGGCGTAACCACGCGCGTTGTATTATGGGATGTCACAGTTTACCTGCTAAATTTATCGAAAACAATTAACGTGGAAATTAAAAAAAAGCTAAATTTCTTGCTAAATGGGAGGGTAGAAGGAGAGGAGGAGGGGAGGGCAAGGGTAGGAGGGGTAGGAGGGGTATACCCTCCCTCATCCTCAAGAGCTGCGCTGTAATTTCGCAAAACAGAAAATTGTAAACATCTTTAATATTTTTATAAAGCTGTCTTACTGTATATTTTTTAGGACAGCCTTTTGCTCCGCTTAACTGCGTTGTCATGTACAGATTCTGGTAGTGTTCGCAGACCGTACACATTATAATGCTGAAGTCCTGCTTTATCGAAAAATGAAAACTAGTTTGAAGATATTTTAAAACTCATTATGATGCCCGTGAACTCTCTCGCAGAAATACGCAATCTACACTTTAAAAATATGCATTTGTTTTGCGTAAGAGTGTCTGACTTTAAGCACTAAGCCTTATATACATTTAATTGTGTTCTTCACTTCTATTATAATGATCTAGGTAGAAAAACGCAGGTAGAACCGCAGACCTGCTGAAGTGCATACCAACACTGTCCTGTAATCGTCCTCACGGAATTCATAAGGTGGCAAATGAATCACTGTAAAGTGCTAACAACATTGATCAGAGCGCTTTGTTCTCTTATATTTGATTCCGACGAACAAAGCAGTGCATCTTATATTTGAGCCACTGTGCAGATTCATATTATTTCACGAAGTACAAATTTGATAATTAAGAGTTATCTACCTATGATTTCCGACCGTGAAGATGCTTTTCAGTCTTCGAATTGAGGGGTAGAGGAGTACGGGAAGGATAGCAACAAATAAAGCAAATACAAACTTGCCACATTTATCGATATGTTATTGTCGTAATATCTGTTCAAGCACTACGAATCGAATATTAGATACAGAAGTAAAAAAGCTCATCCTAATTGGCTCCTGTATCCAACGCTCTCTTTAAATGCGAGTCGGAGAATCTCGTACGAAGAAATATCTGCCGGAACGCAATTTTATGAAGCCCGCTCCGAAAGCAATCTTCAGGAGGCCTCGTTTTCGGAAGCTTCAAGCTTAGTCCTGGCACTAAAGGGTGCAAAAAAAAAAAAAGATGAAAAAAAATGTTTTGTAGTAGAGTCCCGGGAGATGCCAACGCAAAATGATGACGTTCAAACTGAGCTCCTAAAAGTCTTTCTGTTCTTCCATGACCCGTGATGAATACTCACGAATATAAAAAGCGTGCTTAGCTTCTCCTCAGGATCCGGAGCGGGGAGGACAAGACAATATATACCTGACATGCAGGCGAAGTAGATAAAGTTTCAGTCCGTGGATCTGCAGAAACTAGACAGCAGAATTTCATAGCGGATCCCAGACTTAGAATATTGTTTTTCCTCAATTTCTTCTAAAGAATTAGTAAGCCTGTGTTTTCTCGCCGTTATTCGAATCTAACTTGCTGCTCTCAACCTTTCGTTATCACGCGCCTAAAATTTGTTGTCTCTCTGCCTTTTCATGTTTATATTTGAAATGTTATAGTTGGAAAGACGCCTCGCTCAAAAATGAATGGCCATACAGACTGTCTCAGTGCTGTACGGGAGCCGTGTTGTTTAAAACGGAAGTATTCGCTCTACTCTTCTCCTCGGGGTAATATGTTTAAACGCATTCAGAGAGTAAACGCAGAAAACGAGCAGCTCGACACCGGACCACGTTAGCGAAAACAAACAGCTATAGGGTCTGATTTTTCACACCTCGAAGGGGAAAGCGACATTTAATTCGGCTCTCGCGGGGTGAGCTAAGTTAGCATCCGTAGACTTCTCGTCTGCTAACGCGAGCGAAGACCGCTGTTCGCCGGCTACGAACAGTCATTCGCAGTCGGATGTATAGTAAAAAACACCGTCACTTTTCTGCGAACAGACCGAAAAACAAGTGGATCGTCTGCCGCGAACCAAGTGCCGGGCGGAAGTGAGATTGGACGCTGGCTGAAACTGTAATCATTAGCTATTTCGTGTGAGAAGTCATTGTTAACCCGCGCTTGGTTGTAAACTTCAAGTTGTTCTGCTGTCGTACACAAGCTGATATCGACTGGCAGATGATGGAGTACTAAAGACAAGCACATCAGAGGCCGCGAGACCTTTTTCGCTATTTGTGTTTTGGTGAGGCTTTCTTTCCGAAATATTCACCGATGGCGAACTCGCGAAATGGTAAAAACAAATCTTCACTGGTTGATTACGCGTCCATAGAAGGAAGCTGTGATGCCTCGTCCAATCAGCAGCCGAGACCGCTCTCGTTGTCACCTCGATCAAATTTAGACTCTTGGATCATATCCCGACCTCTAAACTCAGAACTCCTCTCGCGAGTCTGTAAGCATCTTTCACACTCCAGTGTGAAATAACGAACATGCTCTAGCATCTGCATTCTAAAAACAGTCATGTGTGTATTATTCACGCTCACCACTGGAGAGCCGATCACCGCAACCTACGGAGGCAGCTCAGCGAATGACGATGCCAAAACATATGTTTAGACCAAAAAACGCAGTCTGAGTTGTGACATTAAGCAATGCAAAACGTCACGCTTGCATTGCTTATTGTCACAACTCAGACTGCGTTTTTTGGTCTAAACATATGTTTCGGCATCGTCATTCGCTGAGCTGCCTCCGTAGGTTGCGGTAATTGGCTTCCGAGTGGTGTGCGGTGAAAGTAGACGCACAGACATTTTTAGAGCGTGATGGGCTATTGAGAGCGCACCGCACATGGTCTCGTGTGAAGGCGCTTCACTCGAGTTTTTAACCATGTTTCAGAATTGGAATCCTTGTTCGACTTCTTCGTACGCAAATATTTAATGGTCCGTTTATAAAAAAACGCTGTGGCTAACGTTACGTCCGGACGGAGCACTGAAACGCGTATACCTAACCCTCCCCCCCTCCCTCCTCTCTCTCCCCCGTCAACCTAGGGAAGGCGGAGATTTGACGTAATTATGCGACGTCGGAGGTAACGCTAGACACTTCGTAAAAAAAGTAACGAATTCTTGTCAGACTGCAGTTGTTCCTCAGCGGAAAAAAAAGTGCGGGTGCATGTAAAATACAAGTTAACGTTAGCATTACGGCGCCGAGAGCCGGCGTTTTTAGCAGACAATCTTTTCGACTCAAAAGCGGCTCGCGTTCCGCAGGCGGCGACATTTGCAGAAACAGAAACAGGCGCGGTAACAACAAGGAACTGCAGTTCCTTGTCTGCTGAACACGCCGGCTCTCGGCGTCGTCTGCTCGTTCGTTGGCAGCAGTTGACGTCGCGACCGCTTGCGCCACCTCTTGTCTCCCGTGCGAAACGGCGCCGTGTTGTTTGCAGACCGGTGGCGTCGCTGCGTTTCCATAGGAGCCAAGCTCTTTAATTTTTTACTTTTTCCTCAGGTAAATTCGTTCTTTGGAAATTTTACAAGAAAATGCACCATCTAGTGGGCGACGCTGCACAAAGTTGTAGCGCGATAGGTTAAGAAACCGAATTTTGCGGTCGATTCAAAGAGCCTGCCGTCTCCTTGAGCTCACCCGGTAGTGTAGATCGCAACAACTAAGTGAATCGAAAAGTATTCCTTGAGCCCAATACCGGTACGCTTGGAGTATTCACCCTATGTATTCCCTGATCTAATTGTGGGCGTCGCCATCTTGATCGGCTAGTAAAAAACGAACGTAACTGGATATATATACGACTCAAAAAGGTGACACTTTGAACTTTAGATACTTTGTCAAGAAACGCTGGCCATATTTGTCTGTCTTGTCGCGGACCGTTTTAACATTTCTTCAAAGCGGAAAACCGTTTCTTACGATTTCATAGTGGAAACAATGGTGATTAAAGCGACAAGATTGCTGAAGTGTCGTTTCTTCTGAAATGTAGCCTATTTATAGCTCTAGTTGTTATCACGCACTCGTTGTGGCTACAGAGTGTGATATTAGCAAGTCCAAAACTACACTGATATTGTAACCCTTATGTGACATTAATTAGAGCCGCTGTAGCACCAACAACAAGCCCGTAAAAAAATGAAGACCGAACGTGCATAATTACATCTTCGAACTCTTCACTCAGGTACTGGAAAAGCAACTAAAATTATAAAAATAATTACATTTTTTTGCCTGCTAAAAAGATTGTAAAACCAAAACGTAATGTGTTCTTTTTGTTTTTACTTTTTTGGGGAATGCTTTTGTCTACATTTTTGTTTTGTTTCCCTCGCTTTCGCCACGGCTTCGGGTTTCAATTACGACAGAACGACAAGGAATTTCACGCGTGGATCGTTCGCTGGCGATTTTCGGTAACGCTGATCAGGCTTCGGTGGTCGTTTCACCAATGGTACGACGGCCATCTTTCCATCCTTTCGGCCAACGAACAAGATTGAGATGTGTGTTCACCGTGTTCGGGCAGCGGCTGACTTTTCCTTCGAGCATACAATCTGCTGCCTCGGCTTAGCCAAGGGATATAGCGTTGGCACGGCCGGATATCTGAACGAACACCACTTAGCGGAGGGTAACAACAGAGAGTTTTAGGGAATCGTTCTTCCACATCCGATACGGTACGATGGGCCCTCCGGTACAAACTGCGCATAGGCTGCTGCAGAATACTCACAAAGGCGCAGTTCGTATCTGAGGTGCAAAAACGGTCCCCTAATGCTCTCTGCTCTACATAGATCGTCGCCGCATTGCAAATACTCCGATATTTGCAATGCGGCGACGATGCTCGATATTTGCAATGTCAGTACTGTCGTGAGGTTCGTGATGTTGGAAAGAAATGACAGAAGACACGAGGATGCGTTGTGGGATAATTCAGATTGCACTGTAGAAATATGGAAAGAGAATATTTACAAAACTATTTACACCACTTCAACAAAGGTTAAGGTTTGAGTGTCCCCTAAAAGTCCCTTGCTCACGACTTTTCAGTCCTTGCGGCGTAGCACCCGTGGCGGCCGATGATCAGGGGTCTACCGACGTCAGGGCCGAGGGACGTAGTGACGAGGCAGTTGATCGTTGGCCGAAGGCTTGAGTCAGGCCCCGTACGTCGGTGGCAGCTCTACGACCAGGTGTCCACCAAGGTCAGGGCCGAGGGACGTAGCGACGAGGCAGTTGGGCGTTGGCCGAAGGCTTGAATCAGGCCCCGTGCCGTCGGTGGCAGCCGATGACCAGGTGTCTGCCAAGGCCAGGGCCAAGGGACGTAGAGACGAGGTAGTTCAGCGTTGGCCAAAGGCTTGAATCAGGCCCAGTAGGTCTGTGGCCCGGAGCGGCAGTGGGTGTTCAGCTGCGCCACGCATGCAGTCTTGTCCACCTCCGGAAGGTTGGCGCCCGGACTGCGTGAGAAGCGGGTTGTGGGTCGGGCCTCTTGACGTCTGGTCACGCCAACGGAGGTCCGGCCTCGTTGCAGCGTCCGCTCCGTCCTTTGTCAACCGCCCAAATCCTCTCTCGCGCTTCTCGCACGCCCACCCGTCGTCTTCTTCCTTGTCCTCTTCAGCTTGTCAGGATCGCTCATCACAAGTACGATGCTCATTCAGAACGAAACGGGCAGGGGTGGGGGCTGAACCAGGATCCCTGGGTTCAGCAGCTGGAGCTTTCCCTCCATGTGCTCCGAACTGGTGTGCGCTAGCCCACTGGGTCACAGATCTTCCTAAACCAGAGGTGCATTACCAAAAATGTTTATGTTCATTTGAATAGACAACGGTCGCCGGGGGCAGTCTCTATATTTTTGTTTAAAGGCAGAGCCACGAGAAAAGGTAGCGCCATCTATAATTACGTCGCAAAACGCGTCTCACCACTAGGCTAGGTCGTCTGGGTCGCCGTCTACCGCTGACCTCGTGCTAGTGTTTTGGCCCCATTTTTTACATAAAGGGAACTACGCCTCTTAATTTTACCAGGTGAAACCCACCTGTGATACAAACCTTGACATACAGTTCAAATTGCTACGTGGAGGCACCAATTTTTACGGCCCATTTTAGATGAAGCCTCGGCATTGCAGACACCCTATATATTAACGGGGTGTGTATCAACGAGGCATGACTGTACTTCATTTTATAAATTATGTAAACACAATCAATGGCGTAAGCCCCAGAGCATTGATTCATTACATGCTTTGTTAGCAAAACCACTTAAAAACAAAACAAAAACTAAAGATTATTGTTTTTGCATATGCCACCACCATGCTGCTGATATAGTTATAAATGCAGCTAGAGGCCATTTATAATCGAGATAACAAGCTAAGCCGAACATATGTCTACTGCTTCTCAAGTTGAAATATAGCAAAGTCGCAAGGCACCGATGTTACCATATCACCAGCTATCGTCGTTATAGTGTCCCAACTTCGGTGCTCACTCACTGAGTCTTGCGTCTACAATTAATACTGCACAAGTAGAAAAGTCCCCATGAAATACATATTACTGTGGCACTGTAAAATGCATTGCTCAATGCACTTCCGAAGTTTCATTCAAAACTTGTAGCGTTTCGCATCCCGTCTCATAACGCTTGTCCACAGTCCCAATTCAAAATCAACCCGACCATCCTAAACTGCGGAGTAGATCCTAATTGGGATGCGCCGCAGCACACTCACGCAGGGCCGTAGCTCCAGCTTAGTGACTCGCAATGGTCGCTGCTGAGCGGCAACGTGACTCGCAATGGTCGCTGCTGAAGGCTACGCGCCAACGTTAAGCCTCGCTGAATGACACTCACTACAAAAGAAGTGGCCGTAATTTCGGACGGAACGCCGCAATTCAACCGAAGAAGCCTCTACCAAGAACTTGGACCACCGCCGGGCTTCTACAAATAATACCGAAGTATAGCGGATAACCACCTGTCCTTTTACCCGAAAGTGAATCGAAGAGGAGGCCGAAGCCCCGCTAGACCGATGGCCGGCCGAGAACGCTGCTACGTAAGCGCGTCCACTGACTGCTCCTACCAATGAACCGCCCAAAAACGTGCTACGTCGTGGCGGTCTCCTATCTCCTCAGCCAATAAAGCGGCAGGAACCGGACGCGACAACGAGGTATTCGAATGCAGGCCTTTTTGCTTCGGTTCATCACGGTTAGAAACAAAGTGTGGACCCTCAGTAGTCTGCAGCAGGGTATCCTTGGCGTCGAGATCTGTGCGCAGTCCCTCACCGCCTATACTATACGGTTCAGGAAATTAGGGAACGGTGTTGTAATTCAGCCTCCTCTATCTTTCCTCGTCCCATTTTGTATCTCGATTTCCTCTCTCTTTCTCGCTTTCTTTTCTCCACTCATTGGAATGATTGGGTTTCTAGCACGGCCCAAGTGCAGCAAAGTCTCGCAGGTTGGGAGCAGGCTGTAAATGACTCGCTTCATTTGCGCTCCTAGGCACGCGCAGCCAAGCTCTCTAATGAGGCGAAAAAACCTCGCGTCTCTCTCGGCGTCTGAAGCATGGCCTGCGCGGCGCTGTGCAGGCGGCTTGCTGGCGCCTACCGCACGCTTCGCTACATAAAGCGCGTCGATCATTTCCCGAGTGTTGGTGGGAGCACGCTTTGGGTGGGGGGAAACAATGCGGGAACACCATGAATTGGGGGATTCCGAATTGGCGTTAAAATTTGGCGAGGAGAACTGTGGAAAAAACTGGCAGGGTTCATGTTGAGGTCCTCCTTAAGCGGCAACTGTAAAATATATCAAAATCGACAATGTAACAACTGTTTTCTTTTCTTTTCTTTCTGAGCATATAATATGCATTTTGGCCCGCCTTTGTGGCAAATGCCAACTTTTGTCCGGAGTCAGAAAATTATCCTTTCTGGTGTTTCGATGAAGATTTACAGTCAAGACAGCTTATGGCAGTGGTTTTCAATCATAGATGTTTCCCGGACCTCTTGTGGATTGGCGGAGATGATGGAGGACCCCGTTCGTGGTGAGGGAAAGGGAAAGGTATAGGTTAATTATAATAATAATTTGATAAATGAAGATCACTAAGGGCTACTGTAAAGTAGACTTCGCTGATTCACACACACAAAAAAACCTCGCCCAAAAAATGGAACGTTTCTTCTCAACCTGAAAAAAAAATTACACCATCTTCCCGAGGGGAACCATGGGGTGATGCGGAGCATCGCGGATCGTTATTAACGGTGTTATTAACGGTGTTAGTAACGTTGTTAGTAACGTTGTTAACTTGCGTGTTATTACGTTGTTAACTTGCGAATGGACGCCGCTTCTCGTTGCCGTAGTTCAGGGTCTGCCGCTCGCTTCAAGCGTTTGCGCTCAGCGTCGCGTGCCCTTCGCTGCGCAGCTTTGTCTTCAGTGGACGTAGCGTTGCTGTTAGTTTGTGGGGTGGTGCTGACGCTTGCTTGCGCCAACCCACTAACTGACGGGACTGTTGCTTCCATCACACTTCATCGGAAGAACGGAGTGAAGTGGAGTCAACAGCGCTGAACTCGTGGTACAGCTTCTCGCTTGCCTTTATTTTTAATTGCTAATCTTTTCCTTCCTTTTGCATTTCATTTTTCTTTTCTCCTTCTTCCGTCGCGTCGGTTCTCCCCGCACCAGCCCCCGATAGCTCTCTTCTTTTAGATTTAGCATAACTTTTTCTTCTGCTTATATTTACATCATTTCCAAATTATCCTCCTTAGAATTGGCAAGCATAGCTTCTCTTTGCTTAATTAATTTATTCCCTTCTTGACTGATTTCTTTTGGCCGGCCAGATTTGGGCTGCGGCGGACGCGAGCGGCCGAGAAACGCTAGCAGACGACAGCCGCAGAGTTGCGGGGAAAGCCCACCCCACTGGAAAGCCCTGGCGTGGCGCTGCGACCCGCGCGCCCAAAACTATCCTCCTTTCACTCCTCCGGGGGAACGCGCGCTACCGCTGCTTATATTCACACTTGAAGGAGAGGAGACTAGAGGAGGAGAGTTGGGCATGCGCGCGCAGTGTGAGTCGAAGCGAACGCACGCGAAGTGCACGCAGCTGGTAGAGAGAGCGAGCGGAGAGAGTAACGCGCAGCTGTTGGAGAGAGGGAAGGAGGAGAGTTGCGCGTGCGTAGTGTGGGTGCGGACTACGACGCCGCGGGACATAGACCTGAGCAAGAGATGCTCCGCATCTAAAATACAATTTTATTGCCGGGTTTGGCTGATGAGTCATGACTTTGCGGACACCAAGAAAGCCTTCGCCGAACCCCAAAGAGTCTCGCGGACCCCCATTTGAGAACCACTGGCTTAAGGGATCCCTCCACGGTTAATGAGACTGCCGCATTAGGCGATAGGAACCCCAAAGCTATATTCCCAGAAGCACGACGCCTGGACGTAACAACTCACACGCTACGTCGCTTAAAGCAGTGAGTGACTGTAGCAGAACGGCTCGATTACAAAGTCGTTATTTATTCGCTGGTACGTATTGTTTGAGCATATTAACAAAATGTGTATTTGTGGTGGCCTCCTGAAGTTTCTGTTGTTGTTTTTGTATCGGCTGACGAGTTCATAGACTATGACGTTAGATCGATAACGTAAGTAAGTTTAGGTCTTGGTATGACGTAACGGGTTTGGTCTTTGCGCTTACTACTTCGCCTCTCTATCAAGACGGTTACAAAATTCCGTAGAAGCGGTAAGCAACGGATTCTCTCGCTCTGTACAATCAAACCTATATGTTCAATCTCTTTCTACCTATTTTTTCTAATCCTTTTCTTAAACGCGCGCTGAGTTCTTTTATATTTTTATTTTTTTTATTTACACCATTCTTGAGCGTCTCCTTGCGCATGCGTTTGTTATTGTGAACCGCACGAATAAAATGGGTAGTGTTATATTAATTATGTACAGTCCAAACACAGAGAAAACCTTGTAGCGTGTAGCCATTTCTCTTTCAGGTATCACTTTAATAAGGTGTATCGATCGAAGCAGTCGCTATAAAATGTGAGGCGGCTTATTCATTTATCATTCGTCAATGGGTCTCCATTTATGTCTAATTTCACTGCGGAATAGGAATTTGGCAAGCCAGTCTGCGTGCCTCTAGACTTCCTTAAGAGGCGGATTAAACCCGTGTCAATAACGAGCAATATAAGCGAACAAGTAAAAAAACAACTTGCTCCACATGAATACCGACAGCAGCCCAACGCTACTACCCATGGAGACAATCAAGCAGCGACCAAAGCGTCGCCAAGGCGTCCATCGGCTACGTGATAGAAGCCTCACAAAGACGACGACCGCCATGACGATGAACTTTTCGTTCTGCTAGATTGACTCTATTGAATCCCAATGTGTTGCTGCGATCGGATTTAATGTGAAACGAGGTATAACGACTCGTCGCATCGCTTAGTTTGATTTGCCGTCATCAGCGTTCCATCTGGGTTACACCAGAACAAACATCGCCGGTGGAGTCACGAACCCACTCCAGCAACGATGCAATTAAATACAACAACAATAATAATAATAATAAAATAAATTATCGGAACAGTGCGTGCACTTTATTCCGTCGGAAGCGGTCGATTTGTATTTATTTAATTAGATGGAAAGGGGCCATTCGGACACACAGTCAACTAACGATATGATCCTCGGATTAGATTTTACGCTATCTTTTTTTAATATTGATTACGGCACGTTAATGCTACGTTTGATGAAATAATAATAGATTTGGTTTTACTTGTAGCATAGACATATAGTATAGTTTTCTTTTACTTCACGGGTAAATGGTTTATAATTTATTGGCTAAATAAATGTCAGATATCTAGGCTATCCTAAGTAATTGATGAGGAACCAGTTGTCGCTTTGTAATGTAGTGACGAAAGAACACTCACCATACGTACAGTTTTATAGAAGCCAAAAAGCCCTGGTTTAATGGTGACGTCGCTTACTAGAAGAAAATTATTCAATAGGATTACTTGATTTCTCAAAACGAAATGTAATTGGCCGTTGCTCGAAAAAAGTAACCATGACTTCTTTGATAAATTCAAATTTTGAAAACGACAGAGTGTACGGCCGGTTTGTGAAGAAGCACTGTTCGTTGTTGGATTCGAATTACCGAATTATGAACTTCTCATCTCCTTAATCCACCGATTTCGGTAAACCATCCTCTTGGCTCGATGTCTCCTTGGCTGGAAACGTGAAGGAGCAAAGGGCGCCTTAGGAACGGGAAGGGATAGAAATAGTGGTTAAGAGTAATTTTTAATTCTTCTAAAAGTAATCAGGCTACTGTCGGGATTACTTCCTAATTAAAGTAATCGTATGATTAAAAATTTACTCCAAAAAGTAATTGATTACGAGTAATTTTATTATTGTATTGAGTTCTAAACGAGTCTGGGTGGAAGGAAAAGAAAAGACACACGAAGAAGGCAGAAGAAAACAAAAAGACGTAAGAATTACATAACAACGCGTTTTAAATTGAGTCAAAAGGGTTTGGATGACGCTGCTTCCAATGGAGATTCCACAACAGTCTTTGTGCTCGTCCGTTCACGATGCTGTCCGTCGATCGCACCGAGAGTTTTGTCACGTCGGTCGCTTTCGCGATCACCATTCTTCAGGAAATGTGTGTAGCAGTGTTATGTAGTGATCTTATTTTTTATAGCCTATTATGTACAACGAAAGCTTTTAAGACACCGAATGCGATCACTGCGAGTCCGGCCAACATGTCGCCCGCACGAACAGGAACAGTGCATGGGGCGGGCTGTTCCGAACTGAGTGCGCTTCTCGGCACCTGCGATGGTCACCGTTCCGCGGCGTGGCTCATTGTGTTGACGCTGTTTACTTTCTTATTCTTCCTTTGCCGTTCTTATCGTCCAATGCCACTCCCACATTCCACATAGAGTACATCCATTAAAGAGAAATGAGAGCATGTGTCCTGGGCACATTCATATTTATTGTTTTGTTTGATAGAATGAGTACAAGCACTTCCTAGTTTGAGCAACATTCTAAAAAATTTAGTAGCTATAACGACAGGTTCTAAATATTCTTTCCTCAATCTTTTTTTTTTCGAGCGGATGACGAAAACCAAAATCACAGATAACCTGGAAGATCGTTCGCCCTGTAAAACAGTACCGAATGTTACAAGCAACATGGAGCTCGAAGTTCGGAGCGTAACAAATAGCACTGCGCAGACCGGTAGCCTCCAAAAGACACGCTGAGACGCCGCTCCTGCCCTGGTGGAGCGGTATCTCGTGGAGTCCGAATCTCAATGTCCACGAAAGAAATCGAATCTGGCACTCCGGAGCAGGCAAAAAGTAACCAGAGTAAAAACAAATGAGAACCAGAAAAAGTGAAAACAAAACAAAACAAAAACAACTCGTGTCTTTTGAAAGAAAGAACGAAAAGAGCAGGAGATGGGAAGGGTAGAGGAAACGGTTTGGGTGGCTTGGTTAGGGAAATATTTCATTTTTGTTTTTTCCCCTCTTTGCAAAGGCAAATTTTCTGGATTCGAAAGCAGAATGCTTTCAAAACTTGCGTTGATCCTCTTTTTGCGCGACTCCCATGTTTTATTTGCGATTGAGCATTCGCCTTTCCCTCAGAAGTTTCTTTTGTTGCTGCTGCTGCTGTTGTAAGTTAGTGTTGTTATTTTTGCTTTTCTCGTTTTTTTGTTTTGTTTTGGTCTTCGCGTAATGGCTGGTTGGGTATGTTTTAATTTTATTCGTTCCTATCAATTGCTGCAGCGCATTTCCAAGTTCATGAAGATACTGCAGCTATATTCGGTAGAAAGCGCATCTTGTGCAGTTCTTTCCGGAGAAACTGGTTCCCGATATAAGTGGAATCGGCAAAAGTGCTCGTCTCATGCTTTGGAGACGGTGCACACGTCAAACGATTTCAAAGAAGCGAGACATTATCTGGTAACCCAGCCACCAAAACTAAACACACCGTCCTTAATAACGACCTTTTTGAGTACTTCCGGCTTCACTAGGAAGCGACGAATTTTCGTTTGTCTTTGATGCCCACAATTCTTTTTTATCATCTGTGATAGCGCACGCGCAGGAGTTGACTTATCTTCGACACTGCAAAACACGTTGTAGCACATTTGGTAAGGGACGTGTCGGCAAACCAATTTACTCGCACGTAGATTGAGTACAATTTCAAAAGCACAGTTAGCACGTTTCTTTTTATATTTGGGATGATGAGATCACTGAGGACCTTCACGAGCGCTCGGCCAAAGATAGGAGTTTTAACTAAAAGTGCAGTATGCAACACTCATCATGACGGAACCCTGCAAGGCGCTAGCGATCGGTGTGATGAGGCATATTTCATTTTTTCCGCGTTTACTGCGTTTTCCCTTCTCGTTTACTGCCAAGGCCCCTCTGTAGTTCACATTTACTGGATATCCGAGTGCTCTGTGGGAACGTTGGCGCGCTTGCATTGATAGAGCACTTGTCTACCTGATTGGCCTGTTAGAATACTTGATTTATATGAATATAGAGAGTACGCCTAAAAATCTAGCGCCAAAAATAAGAACAAACTTTAAAGGGAAAAAAAAGAGTGCAACGCAACTCCGAAATGTTTTATTTTTGTTTATCTTAGGAACATGCATGGAGTTCCATTTTTATTAATATTCATGCATGCAATGTAGATTCTCAATGTGATTTCTTATTTGAATGCTTAACATTTTCTAAAGCATTGCTTAAAGGGCAACTCCGGCCAAAACTCAAAATGAAATAAATTACTGGTATCGCTGTAGTGACACAAAATACGACCCCAGCCAAAATATTACGTCCGTGGGACGCCGCATTCTCAACTAATGCCGATAATAAAAATGCGACCCGCCGCGAGCCGCTGCTCCTTAGCGGGCGGCCAGCGGGTTGCCGATCGCTAAAGCAACATTGGGCCGTGACGTCAGTATCGTTCTCTTTTTTCCTCCGGTCCGGGCGTTGCGCGGAGTGCGCTTCTTTGAGCCGCTACCACCGCTACTTCGGCTTGTGATTGGCGTGTTTAGCCGTTGCTTTTATCTGCAGCCCGTGTAGCTTCGGTATAGCCTTTTGTTTATTTGCTTGTGAGGACTCCAAGACTCGTTTTAGCGAGCAACTCGGTGCGCCCAAGACTGCCCAGCTGTTCCTCGAAAGATGCCGAGTGCAACTTGTAGCGCTGTGGGCTGCTCAAACAACCCGCTGCGCAACACGGAGGTGCTTTTTCACAAGTTTCCAACGGACCGGAAATTGGAGAAGGTGTGGGTGAACGCTGTTCGACGAGTGGACTTTGGACTTCGGCTTTTACGCGCCCGAGGAAAAAAGAACGAAAAAACAGACGTGTACAGCCCAGCACACGTGTTCGGGCGTCGCGGCCCGCGCCGGAGAGCCTCAAAGCTTCGTGTCTGGGACTGACCCGCAGCGCGAAAGCGAGAGGGCCCCCAGTACTGTACGTCACTGGCAGCGCGGCGTAGAGCAACGCCGCTCCATCCACGGAGTCCCGATGACAATTTAGGCCTAGCGACGAGTACGGAAGACCGCACACACGGCGACAGCCGCCGAGTACGGCACCGAACGAGTTCACTCGTTTTCCAGTCGCTAGCTTTTGGGTATACAAGCGACGAGTACGGCATAGCGCACGCACGGCGGCGGCCGCCGAGTACGGCACCGTACGAGTTCACGGGTTTTCCAGTCGCTAGCTTTTGGGTATACGCACTAACTCTTGCTACATATGCTGGATAACTACCACGTATACAGAATTAAAACAAAATCAGCTTACCTCCTATCTTTAGACGGCTAGCGCAACAGAGGTAGGTGCCGCTCGGCCTGCGTACTCGTTGAACGAGAACGATCCTGACGTCACGTTCACATAGCGGCTGATTTCCAGTGTTGCCGGGGCCTCGAGCGGCTAGTTTCGGTTTTGTTGGCCGCGCCCCAAACAAAACTTTGAGGCGTCGATATCTTTAAAACTACGCACAATAACGAGAAAAAAATTACACCTTGCAATTCAGGGACGCTGACTGCACTAAAAACAGTCATAATCCCAAAATCGAAAGTATGGACCGGAGTTGCCTTTTAAAGGGCAACTCCGGCCAAAATTCAAAATGAAATAAATTACTGGTATCGCTGTAGTGACACAAAATACGACCCCAGCCAAAATATTAAGTCCGTGGGACGCCGCATTCTCAACTATTGCCGATAATAAAAATGCGACCCGCCGCGAGCCGCTGCTCCTTAGCGGGCGGCCAGCGGGTTGCCGATCGCTAAAACAACATTGGGCCTGTGACGTCAGTATGGTTCTCTTTTTTCCACCGGTCCGGGCGTTGCGCAGAGTGCGCTTCTATGAGCCGCTACCACCGCTACTTCGGCTTGTGATTGGCGTGTTTAGCCGTTGCTTTTATCTGTAGCCCGTGTAGCTTCGGTATAGCCTCTTGTTTATTTGCTTGTGAGGACTCCAAGACTCGTTTTAGCGAGCAACTCGGTGCGCCCAAGACTGCCCAACTGTTCCTCGAAAGATGCTGAGTACAACTTGTAGCGCTGTGGGCTGCCGAAACAACCCGCTGCGCAACACGGAGGTGCTTTTTCACGAAGTTTCCGACGGACCGGAAATTGCAGGAGGTGTGGGTGAACGCTGTTCGACGGGTGGACTTCGGACTTCGGCTTTTACGCGCCCGAGGAAAAATAACGAAATAACAGACGTGTACAGCCCAGCACACGTGTGTTCGGGTCCCGCGGCCCGCGCCGGACAGCCTCAAAGCTTCGTGTCTGGGCCTCACCCGCAGCGCAAAAGCGAGAGGGCTCCCAGTACTGTACGTCACTGGCAGCGCGGCGTAGAGCAACGCCGCTCCATCCACGGAGCCCCGATGACAATTTAGGCCTAGCGACGAGTACGGAAGACCGCACACACGGCGACAGCCGCCGAGTACGGCACCGAACGAGTTCACTGGTTTTCCAGTCGCTAGCTTTTGGGTATAGAAGCGACGAGCACGGCATAGCGCACGCACGGCAGCGGCCGCCGAGTGCGGCACCGTACGAGTTCAGGAGTTTTCCAGTCGCTAGCTTTTGGGCATACGCACTAACTCTTGCTACTGGATAACTACCACGTATAGAGAATTAAAACAAAATCAGCTTACCTCCTATCTTTAGACGGCTAGCGCAACAGAGGTAGGTGCCGCTCGGCTTGGCTCGTTGAACGAGAACGATCCCTACGTCACGTTCACATAGCGGCTGATTTCCAGTGTTGCCGGAACCTCGAGCGGCAAGTTCCGGTTTTGTTGGCTGCGCCCCAAAGAAAAATTTGAGGCGTCGATATCTTTAAAACTACGCACAATAACGAGAAAAAAATTGCACCTTGCAATTCAGGGACGCTGACTGCACTAAAAAAAGTCATAATCCCGAAATCGAAAGTATAGACCAAAATCTCCCTTTATACAATATAATCTTAATTCGCTCGCAAAAAAAAAAAATGCCAATTGAGTAAGCGGAGGAAACTCCACGACCATAGCGAAGTTTTAAAAGCTTCGTGTTTCTGGTTTGTAGATTTTTGTATTGCGCAATCGCAAGCACAAATCATGAACGCATTGCCGATCGTCCCAAGACAGAAGGAGCGGCGGAGGCTGGTGAGGAGATGTTAGGACGGTACTCCCGGCCCACTGCCAGTCACCGGGCTTGGCCGTGCGGAAAGCAAAATAGATCCAAGTCGACATGCAACCGCAAAAGACTTTAAGAGAACAATATGAGGTGGGATGGGATCGTAAACTATTTTCATATGTGACACTAAATCTGTGATAAGGACACTCGTCACAAAAACACAAAAGTCTAGACCCGCGGTCATACTGCAACACCGGACAAAAGAGACAGTCTGCAGACACTGCCCGTGGCGTGTTTTTGTTTTGTTTGATGACGGTCCCGTCATACAAGTCATCGAAAACCACCTCAAGACATGATTGAATCCTACGTAATCGTAAAGCAAAGATGTTTCGAAAAAGCTTGAGTTGTGTGGGTAGATAATTATCTCATCATATCAGCAGCAAACCCCGTGTCTTTTGTGCGATGTATGAGTCGTGCGACTTCAGCTTTAAGACTTTGGGAAACAAACGCCATAAAAACACACAAACTATCCTCGTTGATTTTTACCATTGAAAATGGTGAATTCTGTATGCCTGCATATGTGAATAAAATGAAGCGCAGTAATCTATGTAAAAACAAATAGTCCCCATTCCTCGCGTTAATGGAAGAAGCGTTCGGTTTAGAGGTTCGAAAGAACATCTTAATTATTTGTTGATGCACAACGCTATTGAGACCCTCGAAACTATCTGAAAGTTAATGCCCAGTGCCTTGCGACGTTTTAAAAGTGCACAATTTTCTGCTTATTTGAGCCAATTCAGACCTACCTTTCAATACCTCATCCTTCCAGTTCAAGATTGTGCAGTGACCTCGATTCCCAGCACATGTATGTTGTATGTTGTGCGGGGGCGGTAAGAACTAAAGCTAGCGCCGTATCTGGGTCGTAGCTTTTTCCGTCTTGCGGTGGCAGCTGGTGGGGACGTCACAACCCTCTCGCGTCCTCTTATCGCGGGTCATTTATTCTGAACCTTCCGCGGGCCACCATCGAAGCGAGCGCAACGTGCCGTTCAAGCCAGTAGTTGAGTGGAAACGGACAAAGGATGATGTAAAGCGTGCACGCGAAGGCCCTGGAAAACAAGCGCATGCAATCTCTGAAACGAATGAAGAAAAAAGAAAAGACAAGGTTGGTTGGTTGTACAGGGAGCCAGAAAAGGCAGAGGCACCCGAGCATTGTATACATGGCTTGCACCAGCGTCACAACAGTGGTGGCGTTGAGAGTGAGCACGTGCCTTCTGCAGTCCACTTTTCGCACCACGGAATCTGTTTATTCTCTGCTCACCGGAAAGGTGAAGTTACGTTACGTGCAAGTCATGTATGCGTATACATCTAATCGTATTCTCGTACCCGCGGTATAAGTGGTGCTTCCAGCTAACTTCACAAGAGAACAATCACCTGGACGCTCCCGCACACATAAAGTCCATGCGTTCTCGCAAACATATGCAGCTGAAGTGCATAAACTCAACCGCGCGGACGTTTCTGTGTTGATATAAAACATTTTAGGTAGTCAGATAACTCTAAATATCAGATAACGGATATATTTATTTTAAATATATTTTTGAATGAAAATATCCTTACCGGAGGGATGCATAAGGAGCTAGAGTTGAAGTCTGTATTTCTACAGAACAAAATATTGCATTCATCCACGTCCACTGAGTCAAGTATTTGCCATTTAAGAATATTTTAGTTTGTGTTTAGCTCCATTATTATTAAAGGGAGGCCCGTATTTTCCCTGATAGCCGAGACACACACACGCCTAGAGTGCTGCAAGCATACGAACGAGAAATACCACTCCTGCAAAGCAGAGCAATAAAAAAGCCGTTTACAACTCCCTGTAACGCCGAATTAGAGCGCAGCTCTTGAGGAGGAGGGGAAGGCACGGGGGGGCGGTCACGTGACCTCGGGGAGGGGGGTCACGTGGCCTGGGGATCACGTGACCTCGAGGAAGGGGGATTTTCCCCGCCAAAGTTACCGGGGAAAATTTTCCGCTAGATCTAGCGGGGAAAATTTTCCGCTAAATTTAGCGGGAAAATTTCCCGCTAGATTTAGCGGGAAAATTTCCCGTAGATTTAACGGGGAAAATTTCCCGCTAGATTTAGCGGCGAAAATTTCCGCTAGATTTAGCGGGAAATTGTTCCGCTAGATTTAGCGGGGAAAATTTTCCCTAGATTTAGCGGGGAAAATTTTCCGCTAAATTTAGCGGGGAAATTTAAACATCATACACCGCGCGGTTACGCCGACGGCAACGGCGACGGCGACGGCGACGCCGCTCATGCCGGAAACGGGCGCCTAAGAGCTGCGCTCTAAACAAAAACATAAAGTAAGTGATGCATTTAAAGAGGCACTAGACAAAATAAAAAGATACAGAGAGCCCAGCATCAATTAACAGTGCTCCAACATAATAAGCATTATGTTTCCGGACTGTATCGACATATTTATATCTCTATGCAGGATTATGTAGATTTCCTATAACTCATCGATTATCGATTATATGCAATATATATATATATATATATATATATATATATATATATATATATATATATATATATATATATATATGTATATATGCATGATATCGATTATCGGACGCAAGCAGAAATTGACTTGTTTACTAAAACCACCATCCCGGTCACGAGTTTATGTTAGGGGACCCACTCCACAGAAACTCTCGGGCTTCAAACAACATCAAAAGCTTGTTCAATCGACAAGGTAATTATCCTGTCTTGTTTTTCCTCCCATCATCTACTAATAATTGATGAAAAATTAATCATTTTGTATCGAAAAATTTATCAATCTAATGGCAGAAACCACCGGCAGCATCTTCTAAACTCGGATCTCTATCTTATATCTAAAGGACCGATATTTTGAAGTATCTTATAAATATTACCTAGAGCAAAAGACTATATTTTGCTTTAATATATGCGCTGTATCATTCAAAAGCGTTAGGTGAGTCAGCCTAGAAAATTATTGATTTAATAAAAAATAAAATTGTATCAAGCCAGAAAATTTTTACGTATTTTTCTTTTTTTAGAGCACAGCTTTTAGGCGCTTGTTTCCGGCTTGAGAGGCGTCTCCGTCGCCGTTGCCGTCGCTGTTGCCGTCGCTGTCAGCGTCGCCGTCGGCGTAACCGCGCGCTGCTTTATGAGAAATGTCTCATAATACAACGCGCGGGGAGGAGGAGGAGGGGGGAGGAGAGGGACGAGGGGAGAGGAGGAGGAGGGGTGGGTAGGAGGGGGAGGAGGAGGAGAGGAGGGGAGGAGTTTGAAGGATGAGGAGAGAAGGATGTAAAGCAGGAGGAGGAGGAGGAGGAGGACGAGGAAGAGGAGGGAGGGGGAGAAGGAAGAATAGCAGGGATAATGAGAAGGTGAGAAGGAGGGAGGAGGGGTATGCCCTCCGCTCAGTACCTTCCTCCTCCTCCTCAAGAGCTGCGCTCTAATTCGGCGTTAAAGGTTGTTGTAAACGTCTTTCATTTTTTTTTCTTTTTGTGGATAAACAACGAAGGATTCATATTACGAAAATAAACGGTTGATGCAAGCTACACAAAAAAAAAAACTGTGGGAAAGGAGGATATAAGAGCGCAAAGGGACGTTAGAGTGTCGAGATCTGATTGGAAGGAATAGCGGGCCAGAAGAAGGCTTTACCCCATCCACTCGCCCCCTCCAATCACAGCGAACAAGAGCGTCGCCTGCTCCTCGAGCAGTCTTTCACGTTCGAACGCGGGACGCCGGCGTTCAAACGCATTTAATATAGGTTGTCGTCGCATTTAATATAGATCGGCATCACATTAATTATACATTGGCATCGCATATAATTTTGAAGATTGGCAGACGGTTATGGCAGCTGGGCTTCTTCGCACTAAGAGTGCTTCAGCAGGGAAGCCAGCTTTAAGTATTGCGAAAAGGTCTCCAACTTTGGTCGACACTTTGGGAAGGTTGGCTTTTCGTCGCTATCAGTGTTAGAGTGGGAAATCCGGTTTTGCGTGACTAGTCTAGCACACGCCGTCAAAGCAGGACTACCGAATATGTCTATGGTATGTTGTGTTATACGCCTGCATATTCACCCTTTTCGTGTTTCCGGCAGAACGAAAAACGAAATAACTAAATATAAAAGACTTTGGTAAAATAATTATTAGTTTTTCTGGTGTCAGAGCATGCGCCTCCGCAACCTCGCACATTTGCTCGGAAATGAACGTTGTACAGCTAAGGTCTAGAGTTTCGGTTTAAAACCATAAAAAAAAGAATAGGCCTAGGGTGCATGAGTTTTCTTATTCTTTTTAGAAATCTGGTTTGACTATGAAAGCCAATATTTGAGAGCAGTATGGCACAGCAGAAAAAAAGAGGGGGGCGTAATTATTCTGCGACCTTGTGACGCACTTTCTTATCGACTGATCAACTAAAACTTCAGGATTACTCTTTCTATGCGCGAGCAAAGAGGGTTTTCTCCGAGTACTTCTAAGCTCAGCTAATGTTTAAGTACAACAAGCCCCCTGCGTCACAGCAGTTTTCATTAATTACTGCAGCTAAGCTATGCACGTCTTCAGTGTTATATAGCCTTGAATTTGGTGTGTACAGCAGATTTCCAAACGAAACTAGGTCAGCTACACATTTTGTCCGACGACTGTCTGCCATAATGCCACATATTTCAAATTATAATAAAATGATTCTGCGACACTTTACCTGTTGAAACGAAGCTTACAGTTTACAAGTTTCTGTAATATATCTTCTTGGACCTGCTATATTATGACAAGGATGAATGCCCAAGGTAAAAAGAGAAGAATCCACAAATTTTACTGCCAGCTGCCACCAAGGAAAGCATTAGAAAACATTTAAGAACTCACAGACGCTGCAATAAGGGTACTCACAACTGCCCGCTGGCGACGATCAGACATTATTAGAAGACAAAAAAGGACAACAACAACATGTAACGCACACAAAATAAAACCGGTTCGTTTTATTTTTGTTTTATAAACAAACAAATGTAATACATAAATGAAATACAAAAAAATAATAACCCATTGGTCGAAGCCATAACTTTTATGCCACCATTTTCCCCAAGGAAACGATAGATTCGCTGCATAGGTGGAGCAGAAGCTTGTAATAAAACTGCCGCAAATAAAAAAAAAATTAAAGCCATAAGTATTTTTATTTGGAGCTTCGCTTAGCTCCATTACTTTATAAGCAAATTAAATCTGACTTCTAAACCGCCGCCTAGTTTCATTTATTGCTGGCAGGAATCGATTCTGAGCGACCTTCATTTTGTGGGTGACTGCAAAATGGTGCATCGACGCTGAAGTAAGTAATCGTCGCAGGCAAAGGTATTTTTTTCAAGAATCATTGGAATATTTATTATTCAAATGATTTTCAATATTATTTGTGTTTAATTTGAAGAAGAAGCCATTGAGTAATAAATAGTTATCAAGCTTTATATAAAGGCGATTCATATAGTTTTAGCTCGCACAACATGTTAGAGCTGCATTATTTTAGTGGCTCGAGTAATTCTTACAACTCTTAGTTACATGCTCTCCACATTATCATCATTATGATCAGACAAAAAATAAATTATTTCGTAAGTTAGTTTTAGTTACGACAGTGTTTATCATTGCGAGGCGAAACAAATTGCTTAAATGTACAATTTTGAAAAAGAAAATCTACTTCCCTCTAAGCAGATCATTTAAAAATCCTTGGAACCAAAATACTGAATTTAGACTCGATTTATCTGAACCTCTGAGAGCGAGGTTGCGTATATATATTGCGCGTAGGAAACAACAATTAGCTTTTAATTTCGGCCTCGGCGTTCTCCTTCCGGTTCGAGGGACTCCTGATATGGTTCGAGCTGCCCGTATGTGTTTACTTTAATCCTTTCACTTTAAATCAGTCCGCAGCGGACGCAACGGTTCAATTAAGTAAATCAAGCGGCGTTGAAAGAACATCGTCACTGCCCTCATTTGCAATCACCGATAATAGCAATGCATAAGTAAAACGCTGTAATCACACGTACCTTTTTTTTTGCGCTATGGAGAGCAAGTTGTTCGCTTATCGAGCATGAGTTGTGGTGAAGTCAGACCGACCTTGAGCTCTGAATTTTCGTTGATTGAAAGGATAGTTCGAAGAATCCCCGTTGCCTTAGCCGGTGAAAGCGAAACCGCAGAAAGGACCGGCACCGTGGCGATGTTCTTTTGGCGCTGAATGTATCGCCATGTGACGTGTTTCTGCGTGTGTGCGTGTGTTTGTGTGCATGTGTCCGTGCGCGCGCGCGCGTGTGTGTGTGTGTGTGTGTGTGTGTGCGTGCGCGCGTGTATGTGCGTGCGAGCTCCTGTGTGAGTGCGCGTGTCTGTGCGTGCGCGCGTGTGCGTGTAAGTGCGCGCGTGTGTATGTGCGCGCGTGCGTGATTGCGTGCGTGTGTGTGTGCGTGCGTGATTGCGTGTCTCTGTCTGTCTGTTTGTGTGAGGGGGGGGGGAGGGGCGACCATTTCTGTTTGCTTGGGTTGGCGACGAGCATATCAAATCAAGATTTTGTCCTTTCCGCGGAATAGAAATTTGCTTCATTTGAATAAATGGTACTATGTCAATATGAATAAATCTAGTGAATGGTAAATAATTTCTTACTGGAAAGAGGTATTCCGTACGATTTGTCAGTTAATAAATACTATTTATTTGGAATCATTACATACTACTGGTTATTAGGAACTTCAAGTGAGAAAAAAACATTCAAAATTGCATTTTAGAAGATAACACACGGGTAAGAGAAGCACAAAGGCCCAGAATAAATAAAAAAATAACGCCCACCCGATGCGTAAATTTTCACTGCGCAAAACAACTCACGCTGGAAATGACATCCATCCAGGCGTAAAGACCAACGAATAGAAGAGCTCGCATCGTAAAGCGTGGGAAAAAATCAAATTAGGCAATATTTTTTATATGGCGCAGGGGCGGTCTGCCTTTTGATGTATGACTGCATTTTTTACGATGTAGATAAAAAACCAAGCCACTGCAGTGTGACTGCTACTCTGTGGCTTTTAGCGTGTAATAAGCGTTTATGATGCACTACCGCATTCCGGTACGATGTCTATCCAGATCGAAATGGGCAGTATCGGGGACTGAATCCAGCATTTTAGGGTTTTAAACTTTCAGAAAATTGTCAAAACATTCATTATCTTTCGATGTCAACCCCATATTCGAATTATACACAAAACTGATAACTGCCGTGATCGGCTGCACTTCCCCAAACATACACATCTTTCACACAAACAGTGATGGCACCATTTTGCGCAATATAAACGACCAGGAACAAACTAAGCACAAAGGTGTAGAGAGAAAGAGCATTTATTAAACAAGTTCATCAAAAGATTTTCATAAAATGCAAAACTATTAGTGGATGGGACATTACTTGCAGACCTTCTAGAAGTGCCATAAATTGCTCGGGAACCCATCGCTTTATATATATTTAGCCTCCGGTAACACTTCTTTCTTCTCTCTCCTTTCTTTAACTCCCTTCTCTTTATTGTTTTATTTTTGTTTACCGAAAGACACATATAAGAGTCCACAGGTCCCACGGGACTGATGGGGTGAAGCCGTCACTGTTGCTGCCGTACCGGTAACTTGGTAAACATATTATGACGATCAGAATTATTGTTTTAGGTGTTAGTTTCACCCACTTCTTGCTGGAAAACGAACAAGCGAGAAGTGATTGGGTGTAACAAAAACAGTGTCTCTGAGTTCGGTCAGTCGTGCTTGTATGCCCGACCATTAAATGCGAAAGTAAGTGTGCTCCGTGGTTTGCCATGAAGTCGATCGTCCTTCCAATTTCGAGGCCCGTTTCTTGCCCTTGTCCTGTTCTCTCGATGTAATTACCAGTGTCAGAGAAGTATAATTGACCAAATTTAATAATTTAGTGTAATTTAATTGAATGTAGTAATGTTTGTTTTTAGGTTGATTTATTTACATTACTTTAGGTGTGAATCTTTGGGTTAAAAGATGAAGAAGTATAAAGTCTCAGTTGATAGTGAGCGGTGTGTATGTCTCTATTTTTCCCTGTCTGTGTTGTGTCCCTATCGTTCTAGCTGACCGTTTTCTTTTGTAATTGCCACCTTTCAGTAATTGGCTTTGTGGGGACCGAACGTGACATCTTCATCGCGCTTTGCTGGTTTGAAAATAACAATTCGGCAATACAAGGAAGGGTTTTGAAAGCCCGAAATAGCCAGGGTATAACCTAACATAATGCTCTTCGGCCCGGAGCATGGTTGTTTTGACTCGAAATTGCCAAGCGAGTGCAAGAGTTAGGCTTCAATGCATGGTTGATTGGATTTCAACTGTCAACATTGGGCCGAATTTGGCAAAACAAGTGCCAAAATTAGGTTTTTACTTGTTGTTTGGCTGCCTGGCACTTTTACAATTTTGTCACGAACCCGAGAAAAAAACAACATCGAAGCCTAAAAAACTTCTTTTTTTTCACTCTCACACCTTGAAGCAGAACGCTACTAGGTTAAGTTATGCCCCACAAATCGCCAAACTTGGGCCAAATTGGGCGTTCCTTGGGCTTGCTGCCTGAGTAGGACTTGAAGATCCGTATGTGGTGTGGGTTATCAAAGTGGCTAGTTCCGCTGTAGCCTTAACTGAGCCTGACATGAGAATCGATTTCATAGAGTAACTTAGCCCATTTCGAACTTTTACACTAATAACCCATCTGCAACTTTGATCACTTCGTCCTCATCTGCATAATGGCTCTACGAAGTGTCTTTTCAATATTATTTCGCTTACAAAAATGCCTGTCGGTTTTTATATTCTTATCCCACTCTTCATTTTTACTGTTCAATTGGATATTTATAGTTCTTTTTAAGAGTTTATCTTACCAAAAACACTGTCTGCGAACGCCTCTTTGTCATATCCCCTATGCTTCACACATTAACTGCTGTGTATATCTATTCTTGTCCTTTTACACTTTTTCTCTGTCATGCCACATGACACATTGGATATAAACACGCGATACCAAAACTTACGAAAGAAAAATCACAATCACTTAAGACTTTGAAACGATTTTCACAAGTAACGAAGGGTTTCACAAGTTCTCGAACTCTTCAAATCAATTCCGCGAATTTATTTCTAAATTACCGTTATTAGGTGCACCACGAATGTGTTCCGAGATTGGAAATTATTTGAGCAAATATTCTGAATAAGGGCTATAAACTAGGGATATAAACAAGTAAAAAATTTAGAATAAAATATTCTTCGTGCGTTATGGTCATGCACAATTATATGAGATTTTAATCAAATGCTGGCAGTGAGATTTGAAAATATTCTTGTGACAATATTAACTTCATTGTCCCAAGGCTGACAAATGCAAAAAATAAGCGTCAGTGCCTTGTCTAATGCTTATAATGCTCCCACGTTTGTTTAGGTCGCTTAATAGTGATTCTTTCTTCGTAATCTAAGAGTTAAAAAAAAACGTTGTATACCAAACTGTATGCCGCTAATATTGTACCGCTGCTCCTTGTAAAACTTTGCTCGGCTAACTGGCTAAAAAAAAAAACAAGTTGTATCTTATTTGTTAGGCATCATTAGAAGAAAGTAATTTATTGCCTTTGGTTTAGTCTGGGATAAAAAACGCACGAAGGTGATGAGCGCCGTGACGACACATTTTGGCGCGGCTCGATTGATTCCATCGGATCTTATAGCTTCAGATGGGGACGGAATTAAAGTGAAACCTGTAGTTTAGAAACTCTTCACCAAAACGTTTTACAAAACATATATAAGATTTGATTGTATCGCTCTCAGAAAGGGTCATTTTCGGCTATTTAAAAAAAAGTTACGAAATAGAATGGTCAGACCAAACGAAGACACAAGCCGGAAGAGACGGACAACAATTAAACTGCGTTGCTAATACCGCCCGTTCGCCACATCCTACCTCAGCTTCCTACTGTTAGCGCTGGAGGTCTCCCAGCTTTTAATATTCTTCAACAACTCATTAAAAATATCACAGGTTTTTGTTTTTCTTTCTTGGGGGGTTTTTTTTTATACGACGTATTTCGCTAAAGCCAAATGTTTGTGCTCAAATTTCATCACCAATGTACACTGTCTTTTGACGTTGCCGACACGACATCTGGGTGGGGTTGTCACTGCTGACACGGGACCGTATTTTGAACAAAAACCCTCCTCTCCCTGGCGGCTTCACGTTCTCCGACAAAAGTTGTTGCCGTATCGTCAAACGGGGCAAATCAATACGGTTTTCCCGCATGCGCCTCCCTGACGCAAAATACTTCAGTCCATCTTAGACCATTGCTATTGTACCGTCCTTGGACTTGTACCAAAAAGGTTGACTAGAAACTGGTTGTAGCGAATTGGTTGGCTCTGATATAAAAATATATAAATGCACCAAAATTCACACAAATACCGGCCCCTCAACCATCGCCAGCTTCCTGGAGAAAAAGAAAAAAAGAAGTTAGGTGACATACGGACTCGGGACAAAACGATAAGGATTGATATCTGAAGGATATGAGAGGGGTTGTCACAAGGTTCTGCCACTTCGAATGATGTTAACTCCCTTTTTTATATAATGTTTTTTTTCTCACTGCTTTATTTTTATTTTATTTTGCTTTTTTTTTACTTTTTTATATTTAATTTTATTTATTATACTCTCAGGGCCCGAAGGCATTACAGAGAGGAGTGGAATAATACATCAATGTAAAGTGAACAATGAAAAAAATGTGCAAGAAAAACAAAACATAAGGTACAGAATTGCTATGGAACATTATTGAAAACATCAGTTATGGCGGTTTTAAAATTAGCAGCGTCAGTGAGTGAGACAACGGATGCAGGAAGGCGATTCCAATCGACGGAGGCCAGGGGTAGTGAAGGTTCTCGGTTGCGCTTTCTGCGCCGAGCTGATGGATGTGCGCCTCGAATCAAGCGAACGCACTTTCCCCAATGTTCCGGACCGCCACCGAACCGCTCGAACGGACCGCGCGCATGCGTGGTTGAACTGGAGAGCAGCAAATGGGATACGGAAGCGACCGCTCTGTCGACGAAACATGCGGTATGGGCATCGGGTATAGTTGCTCTTATTTTTGGTTTTCTTTCCTTCAATCTTATAATATAATGGCAGTCACTGTGCGCTGGGGGCCTTGGGTTCTCTTCGACGTAGAAGTTTCCAAGGAGGCGAGGTGATGGAATCGGGGTGGGAGTGGAGGAGGATCGGAGAGGCCGATAATATTTATGGCGGGAAGAGCGACCCCGACGCTTTGCGGGGGCGATTGCGGCAAAGCTCTGGGGTGAAGTCGCGGTAAAGGAGGCTATCTGGAGAGGAGGGGGTCGTAATAGGGGAAAGTGGGAGTTTTCTGGAGGGTTCGAATTTCGTCCCAAAGTGCTGTGCTCCAACTCGCCTGTGAGGCTGAACACGTGAGTTCTTAGGCTTCCAAATCAGAGAGATCGATTGCGCTGCAGAAATAAATTGCCGAAAAGATTTTTTTTCTTTAAGGTAGATTTAAGAGTGTTTGTAAGAAATCACATTCGGGAAACGCATAACTTGGGCAAAATATTTTCTTGTTTTTTTTAGTTATTTACGTTTTACTATTCTGCAGAGCTACAATATGAAAAAAAGAACACTTACATTAGGTTTTTTTATTTCTAAATATAAGTAGAGTTTAGTCTGCTCGTTTCTTTGCCCAAAATAAGTTTATCTTGAGGAAACTTTCTTTGAAGAAACTTTCTAATAGATACATTCGTCAATGATTCACTTATAAGACAAAAAAATCTGTTTTGCTTGGGCATCAATGGCAAAGTAGCAGTGTACTTAACTTTCGATGTGCATTTGTTTACAAAAGGGACTTTTTCTGGGTGTGGTCTTCATTGATTTCTTTTGTGAATTTTAGGGTCTGTAACTCTAAGCTCTCATCTTAGAGTAAGAAACCTTTTGGCACATCATGGGGTGTATTCGAGACTATAAGGTACCGGGTTTTCGGAAGAAAAAAGAAACGTTTTTCTCATACCAAACTAAAATACGCATTACCGAAGGCTCGGTCTCCTCCAAAATGTAGTGTTAGCGGTTGGAACCAGATGCGAAAGCTTCGTGACTTCGATACGCAAACGCTAAAACGTGGATTATAATTGTCCCACGCGCTACCTCATCTCGCCTCTTTTTATTTATTAATACTGCTCACCTCGTGGAGGCGGTAGCAGGAGTGAATTTGTACATATTGGAAAAAAAGAAAAAGTGCCGTTATACACAGTTCCAAATCTCGGCAGCGCCTTGCTGCAACGCGACACAGACAAGCAAAGTGACTGGCTCATTCAATCCCATCGGAAAATACTCGCGAATATAGAATGCATAATATACAATCAAGATGCAACTCACACGTACAACAACTATATACTTTTCTAACCGATTTGGGAGAGGAATGAAGACAATGTTGGACTGTTCACAACGTCGGCTGGCAGGGAATTCCATTCTCTAACAGTGCGTGGAAAAAATGAATGATGAAATACATTGTTTTTAGCGGAAAATTCCCTTATTGACAGTTGATGTGATCGTCTTGTTAATCGTGGCTGAAAGAATGAGATATACTTATTTTTGTTAATCTTTAGCTGGTCATTAATGATTAGATATAAGAATTTTAAGCGATCCCTCCGTCGTCTATTTTCGAGGCTCTCGAGGTTGGCATTTTGCAGGAGCTGACTGGGAGACACAGACCAGCTATAGGAGCTGTAGATAAACCTTACCGCCCTCCTTTGTATTTTTTCCAGTTTATTTTTGTTTACTTCGGTGTGCGGATCCCAGACCACTCCTGCATATTCTAGAATGGGTCGCACGTAGGTCTTGAATGCGGTCAGCTTCGCCGATACACTGGAGCGCCCCAGGGATCGTCTCAGGTAGCCTAGCTTTTGGAAAGCACGTCTTGAGATGTAGTCGATGTGATCGTTCCATCGTAGATCCGATGTAATGATCACCCCTAGGTACTTGAATGATTCGACTTTTTGCAAAGGTACGCCGTCTATGGAGTAAGAAAAATGGGAAATGTTTTTTTTCGTGTGATGTTCATAAATACTGTTTTTTTCGCGTTAAGAGTCATTTGCCACTTCGCGCACCATAAATTAATTTTTTCCAGGGAGGCATCGATGAGAAGATGATCGCCAGGGCTAGAAATTTCAGTGTAAAGAACACAGTCATCGGCGAAAAGGTTAATCTGAACTGGTATATCATCTAAGATGTCATTAATGAATATCAAAAAAAGTAACGGCCCAAGAACGGATCCCTGAGGCACTCCAGAGTCAACAAAAACAGGCTCGGAAATTGATCCATCGATGACAACCCCCTGTCGACGAAGTGTTAAGTAGTCACTAATCCAATTTGTAATCATGTCGTTCCTTAAGATTGCTTTCAGTTTTATTAATAACTTCGGGTGGGATACTTGATCGAAAGCTTTTGAGAAGTCCAAGAAAACCACGTCTACCTGGCCACGACGGTTTAAGACCTCAGAAAAATAATGCGTGGTTTCAACCAACTGAGTGGAAGTAGACAGAGCTTTGCGGAAACCGTGTTGCCGAGGATGCAGTAAGTTACTTGATTCTAAAAAATGACAAATATGCGTAAATAATACATGTTCCAATACTTTCCCCGCAGTACACAACAGTGAAATTGGTCGGTAATTTGTCACAAGCTCACGATCTTCGGCCTTGAAAACAGGGATAACTTTTGCATACTTCCACTCTGTGGGTACCTTGCCGCTATCTAGAGACCTCTGAAAAATAACTGTAATATATTTTGCACACCATTCGGCATAACGGCGTAGAAAAGCGTTCGGAACGTTATCTATCCCGGTAGATTTTTTAACGTCGAGATCGAGCAACAAGGAAAAGATTCCATCTTCACAGATTGTTAAGTCATTCAATGGAGGGGTATTCGTCGGCGCGTCAAAAGTGGGGTGCGTGTTATTATCTATTGTGAAGGTAGATTTAAAATATAGATTGAAACAGTTTGCCAGTTTCGCTTTATCACTCACATGCTCCCCGGCCACTTTAAGACTACTGATCATCATTTTACGGGGCGAGAGGTACCTCCAAAATTTAGCTGGTGATGTCAGCATAAAATTTGGCAGTGTTTCAGAATGGTATTTCTGTTTAGCCGCTTCAATGCTTTCTTTCAACTGCTGTCTGAGGTCGTCCAGATTACGGCTCCTGCCGTTGTTAGGCTGTCTCTTACGACTTTTCTTTACTCTGTTAATTTTACGTACCAAATGAATGATGTCGCGGGTCATCCAGGGATTTTTTTTGTGCGTCATTTTTTTAATTTTAGGCACATAATCTTTGATGCACCGTAGTGCCAATGATTTAAAAAAAGCCAGAGCTCATCCACATTGCATTGATTAGAGTCGCTAATGGCTGAAAACTCACAGAAAGCGTCATCCAGTTCGTCGAGAATACAAACATCATTGGCCCGTGCAAAATCAGGGACATACACGGTTTTGCTCTGTTTCTCAGTTTTCGCAGCGATGGAAAGGGACAAGTGAACAGTTTTATGATCAGAAATGGCGTCCAGAGCGGAAATGACAGGGTCTTTCTGTGCTAGAGTGTTGCTGACGAATACTAAGTCCAACGTAGACCTGGCGGAACCACACACGCGAGTTTCACACTTCACTAGCTGGGTCAGGTTGTGAAAAAAAGCCATGTCAACCAAAGGTTCAGCCTGTGACGAAAGCGGAACTGGGTAGGCGGACGACCAATCAATTTCAGGCGTGTTGAAGTCCCCTGCAAGGATTAGATTTTGCTCCCCTAAATTATTGCTCGTAACGTACTCGTTTAACTTGATAAAGAATGAAGAATCAGAGTTAGGGGGCGATAGCATGCTCCTATTACTATAGTTACTTTTCCCAGACCTGTCTTAACCCATAAGCATTCCAGATCGGGAATGTCAGCTAGTCTGGTAACGAGAAGTTCGTCCCTAAGGATCACTGCCACACCTCCCCCTCGCCTATCACGGTCTTTTCGAAGCATCCGGTATCCCGGTGGAACTATTTCATGGTCTGCAATGTCATGGTTCAGCCAGGTCTCCGTTACAACAATAACATGAGGCGAGTAAGTCAAAATGAGGCTCTCGAGGTCAACAACCTTGTTCACCACACTTCGTGCGTTAATGTTTAATAAAATGAATTCGTTGTTACAGTCAGCTTCCTCCGAACCCGCCCTTTTTTCTGGTAACGCTCGTCGTCACGCATTGCCCTCAGCGTCATTGAAAGGTAGGGACGGTGACGCGTGGCACTTGTATCTGCTCTGGGTATTTTCGTCCCAGCCATAGGTTGTAGTGTTCACCTTAAGTTTATCGTAGAGCAACTTTACCTTGGCTCCTTGCTTCTTTTCCTCTGCCGCACTGTCCCAAAGACTCTTACGAATCTCAAGGAGTCTTTTTGAGTAGTCATCAGATACACTTATCCTACTGCCTTTCAACTTGTAACAGTTTTTCATTATTGCGGCCTTTTCTTTGTGGTCTGAGAAAGCTATTATGACCGGACGATCCCTATTGGGCTGCTTCATACCCAACCTGTGCATTCTTTCAATAGTCTCTGCCTTAGCACCCAGAATACCCTGAAAAATGTTTTCATTAATTTTGTTTAGCAAAATATGTTCTGTTTCGTGCTCCGCCTCTTTTATGCCTCTAACTATAAGGTTATTTTTCCGAGAGCGATTTTCTAGGTTATCAAATTTTATCGTAAGGGACTTCATTTGTGAGTGAAGATTGCAGACTTCGTTTTCCATTGCTTGGACCGTTTTACGTGTCTCACCTACATCAGCGAGCCTGCCTTCAATAGTGCTGAGTCTGGTTTCGAGCTGCTTGAACGACGCATCAGCAGAGTTCTGTTTTTCTCTGACTTCTGTTACTGTTTTAAGAATGTCCTGCTGCCTGTCGACCACCTTGTTAAGAATCTCATTCTGGGACTCTATCATTTTTTTCATTTCGCTAAACATTTCCTCAGTAGTTGGTCCAGGGTTCTCCTCGACATCTCCCGAAAGGCACAGTAGTAGTTTGATAACAGAAACACAATCGCAGGCACATTGAAAAACCGTATGTGGGCACGGCAGAATAACAAGACCGAGTTCATCAGAACAGTAACAAGATTTTCTGTCACCAACCTGAACGATAAGAATCGGCAGCATTTTAGACGACATGATCGCGGCGCTTTCGCCGCGCCCACTGAAGCTTGCAGTTGCAGTAGGTGTTCTTATGTCCGTCGCT